>JACXGJ010014410.1:0-14891 GCA_016801105.1 Esox niger
TATATATATATATATATACTATACACAGACATGGCACAGTGTTTTGTGCTCTATAGCAATGTAATCATTGCTATAAAGTGACTATTTGCAAATCGTTTTACTGGTTTTCCAACAACTATGCTAATAAGCGGTGGTGAATTAGACTGATAAGGTAGATAGTTAGGTACCTAGCTACATGTTATATTCCTGCAACGACAATGTATCTACATATCGAACATTAACTACTAGGCCACTGGCTGCTTGTGGCTGGCCATCCCCAAAACCATCGGGCCGAATTAGCAACCACTTGGTTTAGATAATTAACATCTGACGCAGTGTTGCTTAGGCTTGTGGTTAGTGTCGTTATTGGTCTCTTAGAAAAACGGAACTAATAGTAAAACAGAGAAGTTGACTTTTTTACCACCTATTGCCACTACATGGACATACTAATAGTTTCACCATCTTGACCAAGAACAGAATATCTATGCTGAGCACTAATATAGACATCCTTGATATATAATACCTCTATAATTCAAAACAATGGATATTTCCCTTATGGAACCTCACTTTCCAAGCATATTAATTAAATGGATTTGAAAGGTCAGAATAGTGATTGTATATTATTGAAATATTAATGCATACAGTAATTATTTTAGGACAAAATTAAAATCTATGTTTTCTATTCTGTTGGGATGATTTAATATTGTTTTTATTGTTCTGTGCTAATTCTAAGCATGATGAAACAAGCGATCAGGCTATCCAGCCGACTGTGTAACAAATAGCTTTAATTTTAAGGCCTGTTTGCCACAGTGTTCACTGATAACACATGCTGATTGAAATAATTAATAGCAGCCTAATTATTATTCCATATAATGACAGATAATAATTAAGAGATTACTGCAAAAAGGAAGGTTTTGAGTGAGGAACGGAAGTGTTAAAATTTAGAGACCACTGCCCATTGAACTTTTCTGTTCCTCACTATAAATCTTCCTTTTCATCTTTTCTGGAAAGGAAAGAAAAAGGAGCAGTGGTCTCTTAATTTTTTCCAGAGCTGTACATGTTCAGTATTTTACCTCTCCGTATGTAGTATATTTGAATAGGTCCAGCCAAACATACAGTTGTGCTCAAATGTCGGCAAAAACTGGAGAATTGGTAATATAGGTACCATTTGTAGGGAAAAAATTCCCTGAGCAGTTGGAACACATGTCTTTTATTTCTTATGGGATTCACAGTCAAATGTAGGTCATAAAAGAACGGCGCAATCATAAAACAAAATCTTAGCAACAAAGAAAAAAATGAACTGACCATGTTCAAAAGTCTGCATACCCTTAGTACTTAATACTGTTGTTCACGCTGTATAAAATGCCAGGCCAGGTGCCCTGCTTTTAAAGGTGGTGATTGGACTCTACAAAACACATTGTTTGATGGGATAAGTGTTTAACTTTCCCACTCTCTTTCCAAGAGGAAAACAGTTTTGTACATTTTAAACGATGAGGTGCAGGTGAACACAAGGAAAGGAACTAGCCATCAGTTAATACCGAGGCGTTTGGTATGCCGGCCAGGTGAAGCACCGGAAAGGGAGTCAGCATGCGGTGCCAAGCAAAGCTCCGTGACACAACCGCTGGGTAAAGGACAGACCAACGCCTTGTTAAAAGCAGGAAGGATAGTAGTTAACCATCAACCTCGTGGAATAAATCTGGTGAAATGAATTTTTTAATGATGAGAACTCATAGGCTTGGCTGCTGTGTGGACACAAGAAACCCCTTGTTAGGGAGAAGATTTCTTCTTCCCTGATGGCTTGGTCATATTCCAGGTCGACAATGTTCCAGGGCTCAAGTTGTGCAAGAGTGGTTAGGGAGCACAGGGTTACATTTTAAACCGGTACAATCCAGGCTGTTTTAGGACGGATTTCACTACTTGCACATTTTGGGTCCTAGAGTCATTTCTGTAACAGATAACATCTATTATGATGCATTCTGGTGATCAAAACCCCTTTGGCTACAAAAAAACACAAAAACAGCTTTTTGGGACACTATTTTGAAACCTCATCTCTTGGAATGGCAAAAAAAAAGTTTTACGATACACATTTCTGCAATAGGGTATGCAAATTAATAAAAATATATAATTATAAAGTTCTGTATGATAGTTATTTTCTGATATTTCCATGCCTTTATAGTGATATTACAGTGTTTTAGGCTGAAATAAATGAATACAATAAATAATATAAGGTCAAAAATATAGGCACCCCGATAAAAGTTAGTTCCTCGACCTAGAAATAAACCCTTATAAAATTATTTAGACAGAAAATACATTCCTCCGGTTATATCACAATACACCTAACGGCCACTAGATGGAAGCACGAGATCGGTATTGCGGCTGGGAAAGAGAAAATTATGAATTGTACAATCAAATGACCAAGTTTTTCCAAGAAAACCAATAACATCCCCATACCATGTATAAACGATAATATTTTTACATCAGTTTTTTATATACAAACGATGATGTGGGATACCATTGTTCATAAATAGCGTTGTACTTCCTTCATATGTGGATGGTTCATGTCTCTGAGCTGTTGGAGCTTTCTGGCCATTATGCTTACGCATTGCATCCAGATACCGTTTCCATACAAATTATCATATTCTAAATACTTTTGCGGGTTCAAATCTAGTCTAAAACGTTGATCTATAATGTCCTTTTTCGGAATGAAAGCGATGCAGGAATGAATGCGAAGCAAGTCTTTGTTGATACCCAAGCTGCAGTCAATGGAGTAAGGAGTAGCCACTGGATCTGAGCTCGTGACATAACCCATGTGATTCCCTGGGAGAACTTATCGGAATTGCTATTGGATGCCAGGCATCAGATGACCTAGCATAACGTTGTTAGCGATTGGTCAACAAAGATTAGACTTATAAACAGCAGATGCACTAAGCTCCATTACATGGAGTGCGTGACGTCCACCATTTTAGGTGCAAATTTGTGTTTTTCTTACGTAGGCTGTGATGCACGTAGGAAAACAAACATTCACATAAAACGCTTCATTGGAATTAGCCGCAAACCAGTAAGAAAAAAATAATCATTCGGTATCAATGAATACAAGTA
The DNA here is from genome assembly GCA_016801105.1 of Esox niger. Classification (NCBI taxonomy): domain Eukaryota; kingdom Metazoa; phylum Chordata; class Actinopteri; order Esociformes; family Esocidae; genus Esox; species Esox niger. The sequence goes on from JACXGJ010014410.1 coordinate 3,079, forward strand.
CACAATTAGTCGTCTTCAATTAGGCTGATTGACTCAGGTTAACACACGAATTGGCCACCACAAAGTCCTGACCTTAGCCCCATTGATAGTCCAAGGAATGTGCTGGAGAAGATTTAATGGAGTAGTTCGGCTCTCCCGTCGTCAGTACAAGTTCTCAGACAAAAATGAATCTAAATCATATTATTTAAATAATATTTTGTGACATTGCATAACGTTGTGGAAACAATGCAATGGTGAATGCGTGCCGTAATCAAAGCTAAAAAAGGTCCAGGATATTTTAGGGTATTATTTTTATCTGTGAAATTTAACGCATTAATGTGTGCGATCAATTCTAAACGCTTAACACTGTTCATTTGACATTTGCGTAACTTCATAGCCCCTTGACTTGTGTTTGAGCTGATCGGAGAGGTTCACATGAACATGAAGCACATTTCTGTGAATAATGGACGATTCTGGAGAGAAGCAGCAGTGAAATCATTCTTCATAACTACAGTAGATATTTTTCACTGATTATCATCACTTCATTTCCTGTTCTATGAAGACAGGGACCAGAGATAAGGGAAAGATGGGGAGGGAGGAGGTTACCTGTTTACCCTGTTTTAAGGTGTATGTTTCTGAGTAATAAGAAGATATGCAGAGTCATTGCACAGAGAGGAAATCAGGAAGAGAGAGGACTTTACCTGCTTTTTAACTTTTTACTTCAGTCAAGAAATGTATGTATATTATACAGATAACTATTGAAGGCCTCTAGTGACATTCCATGTCTGTGTGTCTCTGAAGGAAAAAGGCCGTCCACTCCTCGTTGGAGTGAAAAAGGCAGATTGGGTAAATTTGGTGGACTGGTTTTGTAACACTGCAGTCCTTTCTTTCAAAGGATATTGTAACGCTGTAATTTACTTATTTTACCTGATTCTTTGCGCAAGGTTTGACAAAGAATGTTATAGGTGGTTGTGCTATGTTTTCTTGAAGACCAGACAAATGTCAAAGAACAAAAACTCATGAATACTAAATGGTATTCTGTCCAGGACTTTAGGTGCTTGTTTATAAACTGTGTGTAGCGGTTTCAGGCTTGTGACACATAATTAGAACCATCTGGAGATGGGAGAAGACCATAGAGTCTGTTTTGTTCCGTTTTCTATTTGCTGTTGTTCTTGAATGTAGCCTGTCCTTTTCTCATTATTGTTTTTAATGTGTCTTGTTAGCTCTCTATATAGTCTGCCCAGTTCTGTTCAAGCCCTGTTGATTTATTGTGTGTGTCTTGCCTGCCGTAATCCGTGTTTCTGCCTGCCGTAATCTGTGTTTCTGCCTGCCTGCCTTGTTTCTGGGTTCCTGACTTTTTGCAGTTTTTAACCCTCTCAGTTTTGTTATTTTGCCCTTTGTTATCCATTGTTTTGTGTGTAGGAGCGGAACTTTCATACAATACAAACCTTCATGATCGTCTATACTCACTCTACACCTCTAGAACTGTACCGCCAACAATCAATTTGTCAAGATATCAAGAGTTCACTTCCTGAATTATCAACATACCCTCAAAAATACCCACCATGAACGACCATAAAAGTTGTCCTAAAGAAGGCTTCATTTAAAACGCATACTAAAAGACGTGTAAATTATGTTTTAGATGGCAGTCTAATTGTTAGAAAAGTAAATGAACGATTAGACTGAAGGAAGAGTATAGCATGAATTTCACCAGACACTTTTCAGTAGAGAATTGACTGATACAGCCCAGTCTTACCTGGAACTGAACAACTAGTACATAGTATTCAGTTGCACCATGTAATAACGAATAAACACATTCTGTGTCATTTTGGCCCAGCAAATTGTCTTGTGAGAATAATTTACCTGGATTACCTAAACATGGATAAACTACCAGTTATTGGGTTTTCAGATGGATTGATGTAGCAGTTGGGTATATTTTAGATATTAGATATGTGACCATCAGATTGATCACAACTGGTCTCAATTAAACCAAAATGATATTCCTCTTTAAGTTTGTAAAATGCTCCTTGAATTCTGTTCCATAATACAGCCTTGAATCAAATTACTATGTCAATATGGTACATATTCTAACTGTGTCACGTCCTGGCTATGCCCCTAGCCATCTCTGCACTGAGCTGGGGCCATAGTCAGGACAGGACAAAAAAGGTGCCTCTAGGCATCTCTATTTAAGTTTAGTCTCCACAATTGGAGGCAGCTGTAGATCGTTGATTTCAATTGGGGAACACATTTATGTGAATGTTTGCCCACACTCCGTGTCGATCATTATGGTTTGTAGTTGCTGTTTAGCTAATATCCAAGTCACGGTAAGCTGATTTCATTTTAGTTCCTTTTACTTTAATAAAAACAAATGGATTATTACCACCGCCACGTCTCTGCGCCCGTGTCCTACTCCCAGCTGTGTGACAAACTGTGAGGTGTATCTACTGTACATAGGCTCTCAATTAAATAGGTGAAGCACTCACCTTCAGCATGTAATAACATTAAAACAGAACAGATTAACCAGAATGATATTGACTCAAAAGCAAAGCCAAAGGGGTAAAATAAACGGTAAGACTTTCCGATAAGGGTAATGAACTACCATAAACAAATACAGTAGGTAACAGGAATAAATGACAACATGCATTGTATGCTGTAATTTGGTCATGTTGACACTGGACATAAACTCATGTCGAATTTTGCGTGAATACACTGTTGGTACTGTCATTGTTTAGAGTTGATTACAAGACATGCAATAATATTGCTAGTTGTTTGCATGAATGGGCTAAGCAATATGTTTTTCAAGAGAGAATCCAATTTCTTAATAATATTACAATGCAGCAACCATTATTACTGAGGTAGGCTAGCTACTTGCATCTTCAAATAGGTGTGACGCGCACAAAATGTATGGTCGCATTTGGGGTTACATATTTGAAATGGAGATACATTACATATATTAAAGGAAAGCTACTATGGTTGGCCTGTATGGGGTATAGAGACGTGGTCGCGTTGCGTTGGGACTGAATTAGATGTAAACGAACACCTGCAGGTTCTGGTAACTAATGAAGGAAAAGCCATATTTTCTTTCTCATATCCTGTTTTTCAGGTCGGTAATGTACGATAGTACACTGGACATTTCAATACTTGCCAGGTAAAGTGTGTTTAGAGACTTGGAAAAGCATAGGTATTTTATAAATATGAACTTGACAGAAAACCCATTTTGAATGTAAAATGCTATTATGGTAGTGCCTTCTTTTGAAAAAAAAACGAATTTGTTACATTTTATTTTCAAAAACAACACTCCTAACAATATCCCTAAGATTAATATGACTGAACTGTTTTGGGGATCTTTGCAGTTGTTGCACTATAAGTATTAGCGAATAGTTAGTTTCAATTAGCTGTCTCCAATTAGCTAAATGCTAGCTTCAGTCAAGTGTTTGTTGTTAGCTTCGGTTAGCACTTTGCTAGCTTGTTCAGCCATGAAATATTCTTGTTAACATTAAAGTAATTTGCAATTGTCTGATCCTTTTACATGATTGTGCTACGCTAGCTGAACATTACGGTATTTTAAACATAAGTACAATATTGCTGTATAAGAACTTTGTTAAATGTCTGCTATAAAAAGAGCTTGACAAAACAACATTTTATGGCTGATTAATATGGCTGTTAATTTTTTTGCATAAGACTTACCTGTTTACACTTTTACTGAGAAGACATTACTCACCTCTTCCATCATGATCTCCATGTTTCCAGAATGGTTGTTTTACATATTGTCCTCATAACCTACACTTAGTTAATCCTGTCATTCTTTAAGGGAGGATTTTGTGCTATCACTAGTATTCTAACACCAAGCCATTAGTTCATACTCTTTTGGTCCACTGATTAACCTTAGAGCAGGAATAAAGCAATAACAAAGGATACCTCCCTATTAGGTAATTATTTTGTGTCCCTTTAAGTAAAGTGATGAATTATTCTACCTTCACATTCTAACTAATTACCCATTAGCTATAACCCCCTAGTTATAATCCCTTAATGCCTGATACTTCACCATTAGTTAATTTGTGGCATCTTAAGTAAAGTGATGAAATATCAGACATTAATAATCACTACCAACTAATGACATTTTAAAATCATGAATAAATTAAGGGTTATCATTATTACCTGTTTGTTCATGCTAACTACAGCATTTAATAGTAGTTCATGTATCCTTATCGGAAAGTGTTGCCAAAGTAATCATATCCCACGTGATCCTGTTTCAATAACATAGCATCAATAACTAAGCTGCCAGGATTAATATTCCTACATCTCTTCCTGAAAACATGCCAACTAAGTTATTCAATGCCTGCAACAGCAGTTGGGCCACACAAACGACTCCACATGAGAGAATAAGTCACAGCCAATTCCTGAGTTATTATTCCAGATTGTTGTTCAGATGTAAAGTATGCTCAAAGAAATAGTGATAGCAGTACAGTTATTATTCAAGCTAGTTTATTGTACTTTAAACATGTATCTATACTAATATATATATTTCTTTATATCTATCTCTATATTTAAATATTTAAAATGTGTTCAGCTAGAGCACGTGTCATGAATGTACGTGACACGGCAGTAATGACACACAAGCACAGAGCTCCAGTTTTAGTATTTTTATTATTTCGCTTGATTTTCAAAAATCTTTTGCAAACAGGCTGACTGACCAACTGCAAAGTAGACAAAGAATATAACAAGAGGTTGGCAAACAAATGGCCAAAACACACTGAGGCGAAAACAGATAATTACCCCAAACTTCTGCAGGCTGGCAGAAGCGACAATAGGCAGGATGAGGCCAAATACCCTGGACAAAAAAATGAGCAAGTAGGACAAGAGAGACCTGACAGTACCCCCCCTTTAATGGGCATCGAAAACAGGAATAGAAGGGGAGACAAGAGGGACCAGAAGACCACATCAATCACATAGACAAGACCCAAAGTCCCTGGAGAGAACAATAAGCTGGAGGGCCTGGAGCAGACAAGAAGACTGATGGAATAGGACACAAAAAAGGAAATTGGGGATGAAACAGATGCAGAGACAAAGTGGGCTTGGGCAAGGTCCCAGAAAGGGCAGTAGGCTGGAGACTGGGTGGAGCTGACAGGGTCCTAGGTGGGAACGCTGACCTTACAGACATGGGCGGGGTCAAAGACATGGGCGGAGTCAAAGACATGGGGGAGGCAAAGACGGTGTTAAGTTTTATGGTGGTTTTGATGGTGCTGACCTCTGCTGGGACATGGGCAGTTCAGGTCTCTGTTAAGACATTGGCAGTGCAGGTCTCTGGAGGAGTGGACGGTACTGGCATCTGCAGAGACATAGGCGGTTTTAGTCTCCGTGGAGGAGTGGACGGTGCTGGTCTTGGCTGAGACATGGGCGGTGCAGGTCTCCAGGGAGGAGTGGGCGGTACTGGTATCTGCAGAAACATGGGCGGTGCAGGTCTCTATAGAGGAGTAGACGGTACTGGCATCTGCAGAGACATGGGCGGTGCAGGTCTCTGGAGGAGTGGACGGTGCTGGGCTTTTGCTGAGACAAGGGCAGAGCAAGTCTCCAAGGAGAAGTGGACGATGCTGGCATCTGCTGGGACGTGGGCGGTGCTGGAGTCTGTAGAGGAGTGGATGGTTCTGGCCTCTACTGGGACATGGGCGGTGCAGGTCTCCATGGAGGAGTGGATGGTGCTTGTCTGTGCTGAGAGGTTGGGCTAGACTGAGCCAACGTGACTCTCAGGGGATGCACACTTAAAAGGGTTGGCAGGTTGGTGTACAGGGTTGACAAGTTGGTTTTGGTTTGCTGACAGCATATGTAGGTCAGAAAATAACGTTGGGAACACTGGCAGATGAGGAACACTGGCAGATGAGGAACACTGGCAGATGAGGACCACTGGCTGATGAGGAACACTGGCAGATGAGGAACACTGGCAGATGAGGAACACTGGCTGTTGAGGAACACTGGCAGATGAGGAACACTGACAGATGAGGAACACTGGCAGATGAGGAACACTGGCCGATGAGGACCACTGGCAGATGAGGACCACTGGCTGATGAGGAACACTGGCAGATGAGGACCACTGGCAGATGAGGACCACTGGCTGATGAGGAACACTGGCAGATGAGGAACACTAATGGATAGAAGTCCACAGGTCACTGTTCTGGGGGGGATTAAACATGGAAGAACTAACCTGGGTACCTGCCAAGGAAAGTGAAGAACCTAATGGATAGAAGTCCATAGGGAGTTCAGGGGTTTGGAGGCAGGATAGGGATTGTCTCCAGGCAGCCCAGCTGCACCCGTTGCCACTGCTGGGTGCTCATTTGCACCTCTGGCATGATTCTGGTGATCTTCCTAGACTTTTGGGGTGACACGATTCCCGTGGGTTACACTAGAGAGAAGACTTGGGAGACCCTGGTTTGTTTAGGGCTTTATAACCAAACTTCCGTTTAAATAGTCTGAGGAACCCCTTTGATGAACCGTAAGGCAGTTTTCTCTTCACCACCTTGTATGGTCCCTTCAACACCTCCCTCAATTTTCCCTTTCTTTTATTTTGCTAACAGGCCGGCAGCCCGAAAACAAGGTAGACAAATATATCTAACAAAAGCTTGGCTAACAAACAGCCTAAACAGAAAATTACCAAGAAAGAAACTCAGAAAAATAGACAGAAAACCATCCAATACAATGGCAGGCAGGCAGATGTGATGATAGGCAGAATGAGGCTTAAACCCAGGTGGGCAGGACAAAGACAACAGAGCAGGCAGGACAAATAGCAGGACAACCATAACAGACCAAGAAGGAATGACAAAACTTACAATGAATCACCTATAACAGAAAACAGAGCAGGCAGGACAAATAGCAGGACAACCATAACACAGACCAAGAAGGAATGACAAAACTTACAATGAATCACCTATAACAGAAAACAGAGCAGGCAGGACAAATAGCAGGACAACCATAACACAGACCAAGAAGGAATGACAAAACTTACAATGAATCACCTATAACAGAAAACAGAGCAGGCAGGACAAATAGCAGGACAACCGTAACACAGACTAAAAAGGAATGACAAAACTTACAAAGGAAAAGCAGTTTGACACAGAGCAGGGCTGAACAAAACATATAACATTGGTTAGGCCGATTGGCATAGTGACAAGTACATGCAAAAAATACTTCCACACTGACTGAACAAAAAGCTGACATATAGGGTGGGTTCAACAAGAAGCAGGTGAAAACAATGAAGACCGATGACAATATAACTTAACATAAAAATAAAACTACTTGAGCCAAACACCAACATGGACATACAGAAAAAAACATGGACGACTCTGGGAACATGGATAATAAGGAAAGACTGAAGACAAAACCAAATTCTTAACAGAGTACTTGAACACAAAGTGTACTGTGGGAAACGTGAACAGACAGGGCAGGACACATGCAAAACCTGGACAGAACGACGGGGAGAGACAAGACTTCACAACAGGCAGCTACTAGAGAATTGCCTGAATGACTTCCAAGCTCTGCGGAAGAAACCCTTCACTCCTTTCTTCCCCTGTTTTCTGTCATCTGAAAGGAAAGAAAGGTAAGACAAGTAAAACAGTTAGCACTTTGGTCAACTGAAATGCCCTGTTCATTTTTACATTTTCAGGCCCAGCACTCGTGTGTGTGTACATTCTAGATAACATACCCACAGAGTACAGATCCTCATCGCTTTCATCAGCAAGCTGAAAACGAACAGATGTCATGTTTCAGATAGATGGTACAGTACCTATGTTCATCAAAGAAGCAATGTGTTTCCTACTAAAATGGATGTGAATGTTTCTACACTGTGTACAGTAGGCATCAGACCCCTGGTGAGATACATCAAGTGTCCCAGGAGATTTAGGTGCGCAGGTCATACCACTATGAGGTTGTCCATGGTGGACCAGTGTTGAACGACATCCCCCTGGTGACGCTTCTGTCTTGGGCTGATTTCATGCACCTCACAGACTGGGGAGAAAGAAATCTTGGGGGTTCAGTGATGGAGAAGCACCCTGCTCACCATGACTGACACTTCCATGCAAAGCTGGCGATTCTCCATCAAGGCCTCTGGAGACAGGGGGCGCTGTGAAGAAAACTCCTTCTGGAAGTTGGTGAACAGCAGATCTCCCAGCTGTAGCTCCAGTGGGCCATAGTTCTGGTTTGGCTCAGAAAGCTTGCTCATTGCTCTTTGCAAGGCTTTAGTCGTAGCAGTTTTGGCCAAGGCCTCCTGGACCAGGAAGGAAAGGTTCCGCGTCACCTTCACACGGTTTTCAATAACCTCCTCTGTCCATGGGGAGAAGTCCTCTAGTGGGAAGATATTGTTAATAAATCTGCGAAGTGTGTGGATAAGGATCATCTCTGGGACCATGCAGGTTGTGGAGGAGGCCTGTCGTTGTTTGTCATATGGGCTTTTCTTTCTGAGCTGTTGGGTACGGTTGGGTTTTGCAAACATCATGGCAGCTCCTCTAGGGATAAGACATCCCGATGGTGGCACAGTTTGTTCCAGCTTGGTGGACTCACCTAGGATCAATGGAGGGAGCTGGTCTGAGATGGATACATTCATCCAACCATTGTGGAAAATGCTTCTGGGCAACATGCCTGCATTTCTTAGATTCATCTCAACAGCAGTGGACATCCTCCATTCACACACACCATGTGCAGTCCCTTGGCCAATAGAACAGCGGTACAATCGCACCAGTTCTTTAAGGCAGTGGATAGCTGCTGCCCTCTGACTGGCGGTGTCAGGACTGGAGAGAGGAACCTGAGGGGGGACCATGGTTACCTCACGGCCCTTTGTGACCCATAGACCGTTGGACACAGCCTGCAGGCTGTCACCTTTTGCTTTTGATGTCACCCTGTGAGACACACACCGGTAAAATGGTAATGTCAAAATGGAACACACCAATGAGACAACATGAATACAAAAGCAGGACAAAACCAGGCTCAGCTGTGGGATCGGTGATGTCCATTGGAAGCCTTCGCAACACAAAGCCACTAGTTCTCTAAGGCCCTTCTGGAGTCCATTTACATTAAAATATGCTTAACTAACTTCTTTCTCTTTCTGGTGATAAAGGTTGCCTTATATTGTTGTTTATGATAAGTGAACATAGAAATAGCCATACAGCCATGACATTACTCTTACCTCTCATTGAGAACATTGGTCACTATACTCATAACAAGGGAAAGCCATCTCTGTATGCTCCTTCTGATCCTATGGGAGAGTATGGCAGCAAATGCCATAGGACTCAACAGACACACCAGACAGCTTCTTTCCTGAAATATATCAAGCTCAGTGTCAAATCCAAAGCTGACAAACTGTATTGAAATAAATGGGATGAGAGGTAGCCTAGCATTCATAGCATCTGACCATTATGTTATTTAATCCAATAGCAGGCAAAAGGAAAACAAATATGTTTGTGTTCATAAGCTGGATGGTCAACATTTATCTCTGTTTTCAGTTCGGAATTTGGTAAAATATGGAAAGGGTATTTTGGGGTTGGACTGACAAACATCCCATTCCCATATAGTTACACGGCTTTTGTTGCAGACCACCACTAACAACTCTAAATGAACGGAAAAATTGATTCCAAATATCGTGATTTTTCTTGGAGAGTACCTACTGGTAGTCCCAAAGGTACGGACTTTTGACAAGTTCATCATTAGGGGGTTTCTCGTCAGAGCAACGAATCACCTATAACAGAAAACACGGCGCATTATAGACACTGACTAAATCATTTAGGTATTTAATTAGTTATAAGTCTAAACAACTACGTTACCCATGTTATCTCAAAAGCGCGCGTTAAACGCCATTAATAACACATCCTATGAAGTTATATATGAAAAATAAATCTTACCTTCGATTTTACTATACTACTTTTAGACATTTTTACGGAAATACATTGTAGGTCTCTTTCAATATGCAATTTGTTCGCGGAATGATGATAGTTTGTAAATTGGCATGTATGATTTCTGAACGCATTCCAAATCATTTATGACGAATTGTTCAGAACACATGCCCGCGTTCATATGGTAACGGTGTATGAATTCTATTTCTATACGATCATTAGTCCACTGTGTAGGCCCTATTTTAAAAAACATTTTTATTGAAAAATATTGAATAAAAGTGAAGTAGGCTGCTACATTCTCGGTGCCCTACACGTATATGTAATGTAATATTATTCATATTGAAAATGCATCACTGGTGGGCATAATAATCGCAGGTTACATCCGCGCGGGTAAATCTTATTTTACTCCGGGTGCAAACGTGCATTCGCGTACAAGGGGTTTCTGCAAAACGTTGACAATAATGGTTGTGGAGCAAATCATCCGACAATTGCAGATTCAGTTAATTCGCGAAAAGCTACGGACATCCTCATTTTATGTACCCACTTCAATAGCCATTTCGAGTAATTGCCTTTTATTTTTCAACAATATTTTGAAGCAATTGAAAACAAGAATACGGCACAAATAACAGAAAAGTCTTGAGCGTCATTAGATTTTGTGTTATATTCAGATATAAAGTGAGATCTTGGAATATCGAGGTTTATTTGATTAACTGAAACGACTGAATATGCGACCGACCTTTAGCAGGTAATGTAAACCTTTGAAGTAATATGAACTGACAGGGCAGACACATGGATTGAAAAAAATTTAAGCTGAATTAATGTCAGCAATTACGGAGGACTGGAGAGAAGGAGCGGACTGCGGAGCTGGTATTTTTATGTCTTTTAATTGAGCTGACATATGCTCTTAGTCGAGACAATAACACACAAAGAACAAAGGGAGCAGAGGGAACATATATACTGAGGGGAATGACTGAATGATGATCAGGTGCGCTAGACGAGACAACAGGTGCAATGAGATGGTGTCAGAAGGCCGGTGACGTCGAACACTGAGGCCCGCCTCCTGCATGGGGAGGTTGAGCAGTAGATGGCGTAGTCGTCACAATTAAAAAAAATTCTCTACTATTTTCACATTCTTTATATAAAGAGGTGATCCTTACTGACCTAAGACAATACATTTTTACCAGGATAAAATGTCAGGAATTGTGAAGAACTGAGTTGAAATGTATTTGGCTGTATTTGTATAAACCCCCACTTCAACTGTATAAGCTAAAACACTGAAGCAATACTGACTAGAACAATGTGAAGGATTTCTTTCTAAGATATCACTAAATTATCACAGACTCTTCTCCTTAATTCAGCTTGATTCTATTATACAATCTACTGTAGTCTGTCATAGAACCGCTTCCTCTACAGAGGATATGGGCCCTGAATGCGAAACCAGGTTAAGGTTTACTCTGGTTTTGTAGAAGATCTGTGCATTGTGTGTTTCAACTGCTTGATATGAGCATGTCAATGCTGCCCTGTGATTAGCTGCTGCATTTCTGGTCAGTGAACCTGATATTGATTTTGCAGGTTTTAATTACTGTGTGTGACATGCAGTCTAACTCAGTGGGAAGCTTCCTACAATAAAACATCATTCTGTTACTGTGGATTTACTGGTGATGGGTTGGGTCTGACCCGGTCTCACCTGCTGTAAGGAAAGTCTGACCCGGTCTCACCTGCTGTATGGAAAGTCTGACCCGGTCTCACCTGCTGTATGGAATGTCTGACCCGGTCTCACCTGCTGTATGGAAAGTCTGACCCGGTCTCACCTGCTGTATGGAAAGTCTGACTTACTTCCTCATGTTCTGTGACCAATGATCTGAGAAAAATACCATCTTTGTGTTCATACTCATTCCATTTAACCAATGTACTAGTGCATGAAACTATGTTTTTATACAATTGTTGCAAAGCACAAATACA
>JACXGJ010014411.1:0-14891 GCA_016801105.1 Esox niger
CACACACACACACACACACACACACACACACACACACACACACACACACACACACACACACACACACACACACACACACACACACACACACACACACACACACACACACACACACACACACACACACACCAAAAAGGGTCAGCCATACAACAACCCCTCTCCTTTATCAGAACATTCATGACACCACTTGTTCCCTGTCTTAAAATGGTGTAGACTGCCCGTGCATAGCGCTGGTCCTTGAGGGCTTCAATGTATGTTTTTAATTTGTCTATCACTGACTTTTAACAAAGACTGGATTCTACCTGGAAACCAGGCAAGTTCCCTCGAACTCCAGTCATTGATCAAGTATGTGCTAGGGTGAAGTGAATTTGATGGCTGGTGAAATAGATTCTCCTCCGTTGTCCTTGTGCAGCCTTTGTTCTGTGATCACTCCTGTCAACAACCATAACTACACAACCTTCATCCATCCCCTCCCCCAAAAACAAAGAACCCTGTTCCCACATAAAAGGTAGAACTTTCCCACCTGACCGAACCCAAAATCATATCACAAACTATATTCACAGTGGATTTCACAGACTCCATTAGGGATGTTACGTAATAAGCTGAAGCGGATGCATTTTCACATGTTTCCATGTGTTCAGCCCGTCACGTACCCACCATTCCACTGTCTTTAGTCTTGGAGGTGCCTGGTTAGAAGTTAGGCTTGTGTTTTTTAACCTCGACCATTAGGTGGTGCAGATTGATGAGCTCCGAGCGCACGGCCAGGCTGCGGAAGGTGGGCTGGGACAGCACCTTGTGGAAACCATGGTAGTACTGGATGAGCTGGGTGAGGGCCCCCTGGACCACCGGACGGGAGTAGAACATTAAAAGTAAACCCACATGCTTTAGAGAAGACAACCTCACAACAGCTCATGTCTTACGCTTGCTTAGACCGGAAGTGATTTAAATACGTCTGTCAATTCATGGGACCCCTCTTAGGCAAAGCAGACGCCTACAGGCTTAAGTTGTGCATTATTGGTTTACAGCTAGGGTGAGTAAAAGCCCAGAGGGCTGTACCTGAATGATCCCAGTTCCGTTCTTGAAGTTGGTGAAGGACCTCATGACATCCTGACTCAGCGCCTCCACTGACTGTTTCCATGTACTTGAGAAACCCCTGACCAACTGGGTGATGCGGGCTGAAAGGTGCATAGAGGAAGAGAGGTGGTGGAAAGCAGGGGGTTGAGACAGAACGTTATGAGTAAATATGAGGGAAAATACCGAAGGCAAGTAAGAGGCGCAGACACAGAAGAAAGTGTGAAAATGTGTGGGACAGAAATTCGTTAATGGGGCGGTTAGAGATATCAAAAGACTGCAAGCCTAACAGCTCAAAACATAGTGCTACACATAGAATGAGTCAGAATGGGAGAAATGTAAAGGGCAAATATAGGGCAAGGGCAAATTATGCCAAAAATTCGGTCTACTCACCTTCTTCGTTCTTCAGTCTATCCAGCTGCCCTTTCTCAATCAGCGCCTCGCTCTCTTTTACAAACGCTATCATGCCGCCAAATGGAGTCGACAGGATCTCCTCAATAAATTCCTGAAGTGTAAAATAGTGGACAATTACTTGTGTCAAATAAAACAGCATCAAGTTATATTTGTCTTATGAACTAGTTACACAAGGTGGGACCGTTCAAGAATAGGCTGACTTGCCGGTTCCCTAGCGAAATTATTTACATGACTTACATTATTAGCAAATGATGGATAAACCGGTGGTTACACGGGTTCAGACGTAACAGACCTATATTTCCCAGCCTCCCAGTGATGATTTACCTGGCTCCTGGCCTGAAGGAGCTGCTGGAAGCCCTCCACCTCTTTACTGTCATCGGCTGCCCTCTCCTATGACGCGGTGAGGGGAAAAAACAGCATGACATATCTCCACTTGGTCTACTCAAAAGACCGAATGGGGAGAACCCTTTAGGTGCGTACACAAGTTAACAGTTCTGTGTAGTTTTCAGCACTGGCATTCCTCACCATGAGCACGTTGAGCATCATGTCGTAGTTGTTGATGAGGAAAATTAGCTGGTCCCTGCGTGAAGGGAACTCTGCCGCCATCTTGAGTACAAAGTTCTCCACCTCAATCTGAGCAAAAAATACACACAGCAAGATGTGGCTAATGTTCACACTAATTGTAGAACACGCGATTAATACAAAATGGCATGTTTTTACTGTTGTGTACCTGCAGTTGGCCAAGGAGGGTGTGGGTGCGCTCGCTGGTGAATGTCTGGTTAATGCTGACGATGGCAGAAGAGAACTCGGCATATCGGCGTGTGATCTGAAATTTGAAAACAACTTTTGTCGTCAACTGGTCTTATCGGGAACATGTACACGTAAGACATCCGTCGCATGTACTGCGTGCGCGCTCCTACGTAATGTGGTCTGGTGTCCAGCAGGCCAAGCTTCTGCGGGTCTGTGTTGCGAATGCTCTGAATGTTCATCTCCAGGATGAGCTCAAACCGGGGCCAGAGGAGCTCTAACACTGCCTCCCAGTACCTGGAACCCCACAGAGAAACCATCACATAACAGACCAATAAAGATTTACGTCAGCACCCATTAGAGCCGACTCTGTTAGAATCTAGATGTGTGAGGAAGAACAAGTTTCCTAGTTTTTGCTGAAATCTCTATCACCGAACAATTTTATTATTGAGGGAATACAATGGTCCCATTTGTTGAGCATACAGCGGGGCTCGGAATTTGTTTAGCATGTTTTATAGACATCTTTTGGCTCGTCTTAAATAGACAGGCTGAGCATTTCACGACTTGGCTCGCACGCGGCGTTATGCTCTGTACTGAACATGTACATGGTGTCGCTGTGTCACTGACTTGTCCAGGGCCGGGATGGCCCTCTTGGCCGTGATGGCTCTGAAACGCAGGATGATGTGAATGCACAGGAACACGGCGATGCTGTCGTAGCAGTCCGAAACATACGTGGACATGCTCTTCTGCCGGGGTCAAGGAGGAGCGCAGAGAGGGAGGGGGGACAGGAGGGAAGGAGATGTGAGTGAAGGCGTTAGAGGGAAATGTAGCGTTGCGTAAAAAGACACAATCGTCAATTCGCTGAAAAACACACACACCGCAATAGACTGCTTTGTGTAGCATTTCTTTTAGCCTGTCAATATGGCTGCATGAGTATTATCATACCAGAAACAGGCTCAGAGTCTTCCCCATGACGCTGTTGAAGAGGTCCAGAGCGGAGTTTCCGGCCACCATGAAAAAGTCAGACAGGAAGAGGTACTCGCGACAGCCATTGTCCAAAAGGGCGTAGTGCTGACTGCGGAACAGGGTCTCATAGGGATACTGAGAGAACAGGGACATTGGCTGTGTGAAATCACCAATAATCTAACACAAAAATAAAGTGCAATATTCCCGTGCAATAATCATTTTAGACAAACTCTGACACCGCTTCCCTCAGCTAATCTGTCATTCCGCCAAATAAAATAATGCAATTTCTTAAGTTTTCTTCAAACAGACTTTCTGTTTGACAAATTCTGTATGTTTTCAAGAAAGCCTTTTTTCTGTACATTTAAAGAAGCCTTTTGCAACTAATATGTCATTTCTTCTGCAGTATCAATGTGTCTCTATGTGAGACTGAAAGTGAAGCTGGGTCTGTTGGCAGAGTAAGAACGGTCCTGGATGATTACACTGGGTTGGTACGCCGGTTACGCCGCTGCCTGTAGACTCACCCTGCAGTCCCCTCTCTGTGCCGTGTGTGGGATAAGGATGGGCCCCTCCAGCTCAGCAGGGCTCAGCACTGCCCCCCGCTGGCCCAAGGTGAAGATGGTGTTCCTGCTCTTCAGGGAGGGCTTGGAGAAGAAGCCTTTCTTGGCTGTGTCTTCCACTCCCATCAGGTCATCTTTATCCGCCACCTCCTCATACTGACCACATAGACACAGAAAGGTATTGCAAAAACAGTAGTAAATACTATAATCTAATTAAGAATAATCCGACATTGTTGAAAATACCATCATAAACAAAATAGCTCCAAGATTCAAGTGACACTTGAAAGCATGGGTTTCCAAAAACGATTTGAAGTGACAACATGGATTGAGGTGAAAAACATCAGGCGGATAGTATGAACCAAGCATCTGCAACTCAAAGATATAACCACCTTCACCCCCCTTAGCTCCTTGTCATTCACTCACCTGGACTTTGAGGAGCCTGCCGCTGTAGGACTTGAAGTAGCTGTAGTAGATCTTACTCATGGTGTCTACATACTCATCCCGGATCTCCTTAGCAACCGTCCGTTCGTTTGCCAAGAGGAACTGATAGAAAAACCTAAATTATGAAGAAAAGGAGTGGATCTTCATATAAATGATTCTGTGGTACTTTTTGGTCTGTTTTAATGTAAGTCAATCAGTGTGATATGACCCTATATCATTACCGGTACTTGAGGAGAGTATTCTGAGGGATTTGATAGTTGGTCATGGGCTTTCTGAAGGAATAGATCTTCTGCAGGATAAATTCTCGGATCTTTGTGACAGCCTGTGGAAGAAAATAAAAGCCAGTTTCACTTCCACTATGGTTTCCTTCCAAATGATTATTCCTCTGTTACATCCCATTGTTTCATCCTTCACCTTGATTTTGAGGCGGTCCACAATGTCCTGGATGTCAGAACAGGCCAGAGTTTCCCTGAAGCTGAGCTCTTTGGCAAAGTTGATCTTGTTGTTCAGCTCGTGGAGCTGCTCAAGAAACTCCTGCTCCGTAACCGGGCTCTCAAGGATTATCCTGCAAAACGGGATAAGAAATCACAGAGAAAAGGTCGGTAACAAACGTTAGAGCAAATACCCACAGGAACATTATTATCATCACAAAGATTCTTTCAAGTAAATGTCTTCTTACAAACGTTAAGATGACATGTGATCCATATCTCCCAAAAAATACATGGGTTTGGTTACTATCTGCAAGCATACTGCCTTACTGGATCATGCCTCCAGGCACCACCAGCTCGTCCACCAGTTGGCTGAGGTGGCTGCGTACGGCCTGCCTGTTCTTCAGCCGCATGTTCATGCTGACCGACTGCTGTTGCAGCGTCTGGATCTCGCTGCTGATGGATGAGAGGTCGCTCTGGAAGCCGCTCAGCATGCCTTCCATCCGCTGGAGAAGGGTGGAGGGTTGATTCCAATTAAAAATGTTTGCGATAATTCTAATTATGCATATACACACAAAGACTTGCCAGCAGTAAATACAGTCCCCTCCAAAAGTATTGGAACGGCAAGGCAAATTCTTTTGTTTTTGTTGGTCACTGAAGAAATTTGGTTTTAAGATCAAAAGATGAGTACGAGACGAGAGTTCAGAATTTCTTGTTTAATTTCTTGGTATTCACATCTAGATGTGTTAAACAACTTAGGACATATCACTGTTTGTATTAGACCACAGTAAGAAATTATCTCAGAGAGCAGAATTATGGATGCCACACCACAAGATGCAAGACCCAAAGAACATGATAAACTTCCTCCCGATTAGTTTCAATGCATTTCTCCGTAAGTTGGCAGACAAATTGGTTCTGTGCACTTCTGAATTCATTTTGCTGCTACCATCATCAGTTACATCATCAATAAATATTAATGAGCCTGTTCCAGAAGCAGCCATGCACAGCCAAGCCATGACATTACCTCCACCATGCTTCGCAGATGAGCTTGTATGCTTCAGATCATAAGCAGTTCCTTTCTTTCTCCACACATTGGCCTTTCCATCCATTTGGTAGACATTAATCTTGATCTTATCAGTCCATAAAATTATGTTCCAGAACTTTTGCGACTCATCTCTGTACTTCTTTGCAAATTTAAATCTGTCCTTCCGATTCTTACTGCTGATGAGTGGTTTGCATCTTGTGGTGTGGCCTCTATATTTCTGCTCTCTGAGTCATCTTTGAAGAGTGGTTTGTAATACCTTCACCCCTGCACTGTGGAGGTCTTTAGTGATGTCACTTACTGATGTTTTGGGGGTTTTCTTACAATATTTCTGTCATCAACTACTGTTGTTCTCCTTGACCGACCCGTTCGACGTCTGTTGCTCAGTACACCAGTAGTTTCTTTCTTTTTCAGGACATTTCAAAATGTTGTGCTTGCCATGCCCAATGTTTGTCCAATGGCTCTGGTCAATTTTCCTTCTTTACTCAGCTTGACAATGGCTTGCTTTTCTTTTTTCATGTTGGTTTATCCTCTTTAACAAGAAATGCAGTCTTTATAGGTTTAAACCAAGGATGAAAACTTAGATTAGTCATGCATAGCTATTTAATGTTTGAACAATCAACCTAAAAGGCAAAACCTGCGCAACAAGAAACATCTGTCAGTCACATGTTCCAATAGTTTTGCTCACTTGAAAAATGGGTGGGTTCAAACAAAGGGTGGTATATCCTGAGTTGTTTACACATCTAGATGTGAATACCAAGAAATTAAAGCTGAAATTCTGAACTCTTGTCTCATACTCTTCTTTTGATCTCAAACCCAAATGTCTTCTGTGAACAACAAAAACAAAATAATTTGCCTTACCGTTCCAATACTTTTGGAGGGGACTGTCTATGTGTATCCTTTAAGCTTGATGCACAATAGAAGGCATCTCCACTTACTTCCAGTATGGAGTCACAGGCGGTGATCTGGTTGTGCAGAGAGGCAATGTTCTGACTCTCCTTGATATCTGACAAGAGTGGTCAAGGACTTCCTGACAGGGTAAACCAAATCAGGAACTACCTGTCAGAGTGAACCAAATCAGGAACTACCTGTCAAGGTGAACCAAATTAGGAACTACATGTCAGGGTGAACCAAATCAGGAACTACCTGTCAGGGACAACCAAATCAGGAACTACCTGTCATGATGAACCAAATCAAGGACAACCTGTCAGGATAAACCAAATCAAGGACTACCTGTCAGGATGAACCAAATCAAGGACAACCTGTCAGGGTGAACCAAATCAAGGACAACCTGTCAGGGTAAATCTTTCAGGAAATACAAATAAAATGTATCAGAAACACAGCATGTTGGGATACAATCTTTAATGGAAGCCTGTTCAATCCGCTGGAGTTCAGCCTCAACTTGCTTTGAGTATTGCCTGAGGTCAACTCCCTGAAAATAAATGAAAATTCAGAGAAACATTGCAGTTTTGATATGATGAATTTAATGATACAAACACTGTAGTGTAACTTGTATATGTTAAAGTTCTTTTCAGAGCAGATTAAGGTGAAATGTATATATAGTTACCATACCGTTTTCAAAGCCTCCTTCACTAAGTCATCTTCAAGATTAGCCTGGATGTGAACTTGGAGAAGTAGAGCAAAACAGTTTTGAATGTATAAGGGTTGTTTCTCCCAAATCTGACCAAACAAATAGCATAGTCAGATACGGTACTGTATTTACATATTCTTTTTTTTACAACTATAGCTACATTATATTTGGGCATCAGTGCCTGGTGATCAACATATGAAATTCCTGGTTTATGCAAATGTACTTGAATAATAAAGTGACTGAGTAAATAAAAAGAAGAATGCTGAAGATCTTACTGTCCACTTCATCCAAAATGAACTCATCTGTGGTCAAATCCAAGTCACCCAGGTTAAGGGGGGCCATGGCATCTGAGTCCGGCTTCATCTGTTGCAGAATGACATTAGTACTATGACCATTTTGCTAATTGTCTCACAATGCTAATCCTAATGCTATTTAGGTTTAAGGTAGACTAAACACATCCATAAAAATTTAAATATTTATAAGTACTGGATACATTCGGCACAGCCAGAGAATCAGTCCTAATGCGCTGTCTCTGCTGCTTTATTGCAGGAACGACGCCCCTAGACAAGACTCTTGCTAGCTAGCTTTGTATCTATGACGCAAACATATCTATACCGCAAACGAGACACGGTAAACAGTAGTTACTATACGTTGTATTATCGCCATACATTGAGGTGTAGCTAGATACGGTTAGCTTGTCTAACAAGAACTAAACAGATCAGATGGAAAGGAAGCAAGCTCCAAAGCTCTATTTCGCTGCCTTCTTTAGTTCGTTGTATTAACAATATAGCTAGCTACAGTAAGCTAGACGCAGATAGCGACCGAACGGCTCAAATAATCGACTGTATGGCGGTAGCTATATTATACATGATGTGCAAAAGTCATTAGCTAGTTACCTCATCTTGTAAGTATGCCATGGCATTCTCCGTCGAGTTGACAGCTGTGTTTACATCAGATGCAGCTCTAGTCACAGCTCCCTCCGCCATATCACTAAGCAAAAAAAAACTACAACTAGTCCGTCAATGTGTGTGCTTCTCCCCATCATAGCAGCCAGTTTCAGCATTGTCTCCGGCAATTATGTAACTTAGAAAAAAATACAACTGATACTTTTCGGTGAAAATACTTGAATACGAAAACAAAACAAACCAACACATTTGTACATCCTAATCGTCTTTATTTATCAATGTATTGTTTCAAATATATTTAATTTTAGTTAATATTCCCCGGCGGACAAGGTTTACCAATGGACCAACTTCCTCAGTAAACTCTCGAAAAGAACGCAAAAGTCCTCGCGAGAGCCCTTGAATTTCCTCTTTGAACGGAACCTGCTTCCAAGATGGTGAGTACCGAATTAGGCTACCAAAATAATTTTAACTATCTGCTTTCATCGTTGCTGTTAAGGACAGTCTGTGATTTGTACAACTATGGCATTATTTGTGCGATTGTGTTCGAGACATTATTGTCTGTATTTATAATATTTATGTTGCATATATTGATGTACATGTTCAGTTAAGTGCCAATGCTGAAATCCATTTTCCGCGCAGACGCTACACTGCATGGAGGCGAAGACGTTTCTATATAGGCTTTGGTTGGGGTATTTTATCTCGAAATTGTTGTTTTCCATCTGTTAGTTCGGCTTTTATTTGGTATTAGCCAACCAATCGTATGTCTTCGTTGGTAACTACTTCAAGGGTAATAAGCATTGCTGCTAACCATGGCTAGTGCTAACAAGTGGGAACTAGCCTCAGTTAGGCTTAGTTTAGCCAGTTGTCTCCCCGCTAAGATGCCAAGCTAGTTCTAATATAAAACATTGATTCGTGTGAAAAAAGTTTGTTATAAGCTTTTGTAAAAATAGACGTTTGGGTCTCAGTCAAACGTTCCACTTGAGCCAGGCCTCAATACGAAGTAGCCTACACCAATGTACTGCAGATAAGCTAGCGAAATGAATCGCTGTTGATTATATTCTGTGTTGTCGCTTTTCTGCAGTCTCTGGTCATTCCTGAGAAGTTCCAGCACATCCTCCGTGTTCTTAACACGAACATAGACGGAAGAAGGAAGATTGCCTTCGCCATCACAGCTATCAAGGTACTTTAATCCTGCATTAATTTAACGGAATCATGTAACATTTGATATCTACGCCTGGTGGGAGCAAGTCACATGAGAATGCCTCATTCCAAACAACAAATCATTGATTTAAAAGCCAATGTGGCAACTAACTTATACCCATTGAAAAAGACAAGCCTGTCTCCGTCCCCAAATGGTATGCTGCTCATTTCATTAGGAGTTCTGTGTATTAGGCTGGGTGAGTTAATTTTTAGTGTGAACTTGTTATTTTGTAGGAGGATGGTATTTTGGATGAGGCACTGAAGTCACTGTTAATGTGGCTAGGTACCAAAGTAATGATTCTTTTTTCCTCCACAGGGTGTTGGTAGGCGATATGCCCATGTTGTTTTGAGGAAGGCTGATATCGACCTCAGCAAGAGGGCAGGAGAACTGACCGACGATGAGGTGGGAATAATGCCGGTTCTAAATTGCACTTAACCACGGTAGCTGTATGTATAAGAGGGGCTGCAAAGAAGCTTATGAACAAACCAATCCTGGCTTTTCCGATTTCTCATTCTAATGCGCCAACCACAATGTACTGTTTTGCACCAATGTAAATGAACGGCTGCGTTTTGGTCACTGTGCACTCCAGGAGTGTGCTACTTATGTCTGCCCTGTTGAAAGTTCACCTCATCTGGTGGATGGGCAACTTCTGTTGTCCAACATCTCATCAGTGATGAAATCAACATGTCGGTCTAGCAGCACCATCAGTCACCAGAGACACTTATCTGCATGTGGCTGATTGGTGTGTACCCGGAATAATTAGCTTGAATGGGTTTTCATCTGAAACTGGGCCATGCAATGGTTGTTTGTTTCAGCTGGGGTCAAATCATCCTTCTGATCGAAATGTTGCAGAATGTTCAGTGATTTAAAGCAAACCAAATGAAATAAAAAGGGTCTAAAAAAAGGGGTTTTGTGTAATAGTCTGTTTGAAACAGTCCCTTCGCGGTTTGTTGTCACTTCAATTGAACAATCGCTTTTAACAAACGCTTTGGTTGGGAAAATATCTGCTTCGCATGTCACTTGTTGATGTGTACGTGTTGGTCCACAGGTCGAAAGGGTGGTGACAATTATGCAGAATCCTCGCCAGTATAAAATCCCTGACTGGTTCCTCAACAGACAGAAGGACGTAAAGGATGGCAAGTACAGCCAGGTATGACTGCAGCAAACTACACCCCTTATTTTAGACCTGTATGGTTGGTGTCGAAGTCCCGCCAAATGTTTATTTGTTACTGTTCAAATTAACCAATCATGGTTATATTGGAAAGCAATATGTGCATTTGTCTCCAAAGAGTCCACCCTTAGAACTGTCCTTGTGGTGTTACAGGTCCTTGCTAACGGTCTGGACAACAAGCTGAGAGAGGATCTTGAGAGGCTGAAGAAGATCAGGGCCCACCGTGGTCTCAGGCACTTCTGGGGGTGAGCGTTGTGTAGCTGTGTTGCTTGGATATTCTATTGGCCAATCAGTTTCTAGCCAAGGGCTTTTGTTGTTAATGGAGATGCTTTTTGGTTGTTTGGTGTATGGAAAATTTTGCATATACAGGATGTTCAGTTTTAGGAAGGTTCTCCAAAAACAGCCCTGTCAATTTAGAATCTCTGATTGGAAGCAATTGCTAGGAGGCTACTTAGTTATTACTGTACCAGGCTAAATGCTTCGTATAGTTATTAGCGGTCTTGCAGTAGAACAGTTGCACAAATCCCCTGTAATTATGTCCAATGTAAGCATGGTTATTGTGTGCGATTTAACATTTAAGTTGCTTTACTAACCATATAGTTAATCATGACTGATGTTTTGCTGTCTTTCAGTCTGCGTGTGCGTGGCCAGCACACCAAGACCACCGGGCGTCGTGGTCGCACTGTGGGTGTGTCCAAGAAGAAGTAAACTGTCTCCCTGCTCCCTTTGTGTCAATAAATACTACAGTTCACACATCTGGCTTCTCATCTCTTCTTAGTGGTTTTGGTGCAGTTGTATTCGCATGGTCTAGTCAGGTTGCAGCCTTGGTCTGAAGCGATTTAATGTTTCCAGGAAGGTAATTTTCACTTTGCTAGAGGTTTCAACGGTTGTTGCCATATTTGTTTAAACCAAGTGGTTTGCCTGAAAGGTGGGTGTTTCTGATTAATATTTGGGTAAAATAACAAATGCAGTGGTTTCTTCAGTTGTCGAGTGAGTTATCTTGGCAATGTTGAAATGCTTACTAACAGGGATGTAATTTGTGCACAATTTAAAGTGTGAATATTTTGGGGGTTTCATTTCTGTTCAGGGTTACATGTATTTGTGTCCTTAGGTGTGGTTTAATAACTATGGAAGTCACCCAAGAGTTAACAATTTGTGTTCTATTAAGGACAACAGTAAGCCTAGCAGTTACCATGGGACCAATAAGTGAACTTAATACTGAAGAAAAATTTAATATATACTGAAATTGTGACATTTTCATAAGGAAATAATGGATTTGGCCCTGATTTGAGGATTTCACAAGACTGAGAAAACCGGTGTATGAAACCTTTATTTTCTGGGATCATTATTCAGCACATGAATCAAAGAAAAAGCACTTTCAAATGTTTTCTGAGGGGAATCTGTGAGCCAGAGATGTGAAACACTGATTCCTGAGCAAAAGTCAGTGTTCCCCAGTCAAATACTTCTATTATCCGATGACGTTCATTAGACTGACACATTTGCACAGTGAATTAAAGCAAATCGCTTACAATTGGCAAAATGGAGTTAGATTTGTATATTACTTCATATAGGCCTATGGTTTGCAATTTTAAATACACTTAAGTTTCGAATCAACTTTTGTACGAGGCTTAACACCTCATTATGTTAATGGCCATTAGACACTTGGGAAACGGGTCCCTGACCTGTTAAATTGCTTGCAAGCACTAGTCAGGTGCATTACAACAGCCCACATGTTGTTGTGCCCTTTTGCTCAAGTTGGTCAAATTTTCTTGGAGGTGCATTTTGGGATTTATGCCCATAGTTTGTAAAATTGGTGCTGTTGATCCAGTGTTTTGTATGAGCTCCATGTCATCTAAAACACTTGATTTCAAACTTAGATTTTAATGACAGACTACATGTGATAGTGATTGTACACACAACACATCCGGTCCAAAATATCAGAAGTCAAACTGTCTTTAAAAATAACATTATCGTCATGGGTCAAATTACTTGAACACCATTTGTTCTGATGACTAGTCAGATAAAGTACTCAAGTCATTAATGAGATTAATGAAACATCAGTTTTATACCAATGACATCCTTGCGGTTTATTGTGCTGAATGGATCTTAAGGCTCTGAAACATCAAGAGGAAAAGCAATATATACAAACATCAGCTGAGTAATAGTTCCAAGTGAGTTACATTGCCTTACATTTTAGAAAGATCATACAAAAAACAGGTAAGAAAACCCATTATGCCAGCAGAACATATAAAGTGCATCAGGTATAACTTGATAAGTGAGTGAAAGCTATGATGAGGCTACTTTTAGGAAAAAGCCATGTGGATCAATCCGTTATGACTTCAAACTGGCAGCCCAGTTTTACTTTGACAAATTCTTTTTCATTTGTCAAAAATCAAATAAGTGCCTTTTGAATCTCAAGTCCAAGTCATAATAAATCATTAGCCAAAATGCTGTTGCTACAGACATCCCCTGAAGGCGGCATTGTGCTTCAGTCACATCTTCAAAAAGAAATTAAATTATATAGATTTATATAGTCAATCTAATTTCAAAGCAAGCCATATTCAATATAGAAAAGTTCTAATCTACTACCGCTGTATAGCAGTATATTCTTGCATAATCTTCAATTCAACCATCCTCTATAACAAGAGGTCATCTCCAGTCGAACTAGGTTCATCTCCACAGAACAGTTTTCAATGTAAAATCAAGTGGGTATCAACGATGTGCCAGTGGCATTACGTCACGTAAAGACAAGCATCAATACTTGGTGGTTTAAAGGTCAGAAGGAACAATGCAATGGGATCGCCAGCTGTGGACCAAGTGAGCCCGTGGTTTGCTGGTTCGCACGAGTCAGATGACATTTTCAATTGAAGGAAAAATAATAAGGATCAAAGTAGCCTGGGCCAAGTCTCCCGGTTGCGGTGGAACTTGGGACGTACCAGTGTGTTGATGAAGCACCCTTCATACCACTGCTGAAAACATCTCACGTGCTTCCCAATACCCACAGATAAAGTTTGCCAACTGCATTGTTGAGGTTTGAGATACTGCCGGTACTTAAAGGAAGCCATATCCAATGACAATTCACAAAAGCGACAAAGTATGAGCTTCCAGATCCTTGACTGCCTTTAACGTCTAGGGCTGCAATTACTGAGGATGTCTATTCTAATGCTAAGCTACATCAACCTATTGTTAGACATTAAATATATGAAGCAAATAATTACATTGCTTTCATTATGATTAAAATATATACAGTAGGTCTTAGCAGCCAATATCTAATGCTGTAGTATCGATCATTGAAGACAGTTGTCTCTGGTTTCATTTCAAGCACATTTTATCACTTCTCTTGTAACAATTGCAAGATGTGAACTCAGGGAGACGGATGAACGTCTTGATTCTATGGCCATCTGAAATCCTTCTATATAAAGTCAAGCAGAAAGGAAGAGATGTTACGGGGACACACGTAACTGTTCTACAGGTGGTCTAAGTACTGTTTAGGTTCAACTTCAGCAATTTGGTTTTTTTATTCTTCGAAAGTTGTAACAGTTAATGCTTTTGGGAAAACCGGACCCCAACGTGTAAGAATTATATAAATAACCTTCAAAATCACTCTTGGAGATAAAACAAATGTGATTTGAAGCGACACAGGAAAAAAACATGACCAAAAACAAAGGACTATGTTGAGACCTATATATGGAATGTTTCTCATAACCATCTTAATTGCTACACTGCACACAGAAATAAAGTCTCAAATAATCCGTTGCTAGTCAGTGACGGAGGGTGATGAAGGCTAAAGATGCAGGACTCCTCTTCATCCCTCTTTGGGCTGGGGGGACTTCTGCTGGGGCGGCTGGCCAGGCTGAGGTTGTTGGTCCTTGGTGGGGGCGTAGTATAACTCTAGGGGCTTCCTGACCTTCCAGTACTTCTCGTTCACCAGCTCCAGCGTCAGGGAGCCGTTCAGAGTCTGACATGGGGGCAGACAGGATGAATAAAACGGGAGAGGAACGGTTACACTATAACTATGTGCACTGATAATGTCTCCCACCCTGAACAGAGGACTGGTAAAATGGTCACTGATAATGTCTCCCACCCTGAACAGAGGACTGGTAAAATGGTCACTGATCATGTCTCCCACCCTGAACAGAGGACTGGTAAAATGGTCACTGATCATGTCTCCCACCCTGAACAGAGGACTGGTAAAATGGTCACTGATTATGTCTCCCACCCTGAACAGAGGACTGGTAAAATGGTCACTGATCATGTCTCCCACCCTGAACAGAGGACTGGTAAAATGGTCACTGATCATGTCTCCCACCCTGAACAGAGGACTGGTAAAATGGTCACTGATTATGTCTCCCACCCT
>JACXGJ010014412.1:0-14889 GCA_016801105.1 Esox niger
GCCGTCGCCCCGTCTGAACGCGCCGTCGCCCCGTCTGAACGCGCCGTCGCCCCGTCTGAACGCGCCGTCGCCCCGTCTGAGCGCGCCGTCGCCCGTCTGAACGCGCCGTCGCCCCGTCTGAGCGCGCCGTCGCCCGTCTGAACGCGCCGTCGCCCCGTCTGAACGAGACGTCGCCCCGTCTGAACGAGACGTCGCCCCGTCTGAACGAGACGTCGCCCCGTCTGAACGAGACGTCGCCCCGTTTTGGACCAGATCACCACCACTAATACACAATGGGTATGATGAATTTGTGGATATTTTTTATAATTCATATTGCTGAGATAGGTCTTCAGCAAATGTGAACTTGAAAGAATTGGAGCCAAAAACAACTACTCTTTGCGACACATGAAATATTTAGAGAAATATCCAGCGTTTTAAGTGCTTAGACATATCTAATTAATGAGCAGGGAGTCGTTTGCTCATGTCTTTTTATGATCAAACAACTCACACACTTCATCCGAACAGAAACCTTTTCACAATAATATTCTCATTTTCTTTTAAAGATAATTCAAAGAATTATAATTTGTATGCATGCAGAATGGTCCAAAGTCTCCTAACTGATTTCAAAAATATTGCTTGGGATGCAGCAAAACAATGAGCAGACAACTCCCTTCCATCTGTATGTTGTAGGTCATTTCAACCACAACATGGTTAATAAAAACGATCCCACCCTGCCTCACACAGATTGCTGGCATATTCAGCGAATGGCCTGATGTCCTATTCTGTCATTTAGCCTTCGGATTAAATACTGCACATCTACATATCAGCATAACAAGCATCAAAGCTATCAACAAATCAACTATATTTGCAACACGTTTTTGATGTTAATAGTATCTTCAAAAAGATATCTAATTTAAAAATCCTCCTGCAGCCATTTCCTCCAGGCGCCATGAAGCCGGGCGTCTTTTCAACCCCGGTGCCCCAGTACACACTGGGCAGAAGCCCAGGACCTTCTGGATGGACGGATTATATTGCAGTTCATTCATACATTTGCATGTCATTAGTCCCCAAGAGGGCAGGGATTGCTTGGCCAGATTGTGTATGGTATTGGGGTCTGGCTGCTTTGACGTCTTGGCCAATATTGTCAGGTGATAATTTTGTCAGTGAACAAACGAGTCGGGACATTGGAGGAAATGCCAGGATGCTGCCAGCTAAGAGGAGGCAGCAGGCTTTTGAGGATACTCTTACACTGCACCAGCTATTAGGAGAACATTTGGAGATTTAAATATACAGGTTTCACCAGGCTGCATTCCAGTTTTTTTTAAATACAGACCAAACCTGATATTTTGGGAGAAAGAAAGGCACACCAGGAGGGCCTGCTCAAAACATGACAGAGCTGAGTGAATAACATGTTCCTTCATAAGGAGGGCCTGCTCAAAACATGACAAAGCTGAGTGAATAACATGTTCCTTCATAAGGAGGGCCTGCTCAAAACATGACAGAGCTGAGTGAATAACATGTTCCTTCATAAGGAGGGCCTGCTCAAAACATGACAGAGCTGAGTGAATAACATGTTCCTTCATAAGGAGGGCCTGCTCATAACATGACAGAGCTGAGTGAATAACATCTTCATCCATAAGGAGGGCCTGCTCATAACATGACAGAGCTGAGTGAATAACATGTTCCTTCTCGTCATTATCATCCCTCTACCTTGTCACATGACATGGTCACTAAGGCCCACATTAAAAATCAGCAGGGATTATCTTTTGTCATTGGACTCAAGCTACTTCCGCATTTAAATGTTAGGCCCGTGTGCGCTAACTGACATCAGTACGCAAAATAATGGCATCAATAATAATAAATACCTAAATGAGTTGAATCAGGTACGATTTTCAGGAGGGGCTTTCCACATATTGGGATCCTGGATAACACTGTCCCACGGTTTGGCAGGGATCCATGTTGTGTTTGCACAGTGTAAATTGCACATATTCCTTTTGAATAAAACTTAAATGAAATACTTGGATTTGCGAGCACCATACGTGTGTTGTCTCCCACAGACGTTTCACATTACGTTTCACAGCAGGCCTTCCGCTGTGTTCCACCTCTGAGTATCTCAAGGTGCCTGAGGCAAGACTTCTCATGGGTTTGATGATCTATTCTGGTCTGATGTTTATCATGCATAGCAGAAATCAATACATTATATATTCTTCATGACCAGTTGCCTCAACAATGCTGAAACTGAATGCCAGGGAAACCTTAGAGCAAAGAGGAAAAAAACTGTTCGCAGAAAGCAGTTGAAATGTAAATGGTCCAGCTATGGAAAACCAAAAGCAGCTGGATGCATACAATTCAATATATAATAAAATAGAGATTAAAAGCATACACTGCCCTTGTATTGTGAGTGATCTGAATGCCTATTTCATTCATATTATGAGGAAATATAAAAAATACACTGATTTGTCACCTATTCAGTGAAGCACGGCTGACAAAACCCTGACTAATGAGTTCTGTAGGAGCTGCTAACCTCCATCACGTTGTCCCTCTCGGGTGGGCTGATTGTCAACAGAGGTGTTCAACAAATGGTGTTGATGAAGCACAAAGTGATTAGAGTTGTTATAAGTGAGTGAAGTCAAGTGTCCTACTTTCCACATTGATATTTTATCATTTTTCTAGGTTCATACTGAGACCGAAAGGCTTTAAACCACGCCAGCACTTACAGTGTTTCTGCTTGCAAATGACCCATTTCTATTGCTAAAATACATTATAAAACCACTGTTTCGAGTAATGGCTAATTGGTGTCTTCTATCTAGTGCCTTCGATTGAGTTTCTTTCAAGTTGACAGATCTCTTGTTCCCATTGGCTCTAGTATATTATATAAATCAGATGATTGTAGAAGGTCTAATGGATGATTTTCCACATTGGTGGTTTATTAATGTCCTTATTTGGGCCAATATAATGAAGCTCATAACGTGAATAGCAAGTGATTACTACCAAAAGCTCAGTGACACATTGTCAACTGGTAACTTCTAAGTCATCCAATCCCTGGCTATACACAGTCGATTAAAATATATGCAGACATCTAAAACATTTGATGCTATATTTGTATTTGTACGGGTCAGAATGATAGTATAAAATCATTAAAAAAATAATATTTTGCAGAAACTTCTATCAAGAATGACAGGAGCATTTTATTAAGTGCCTTGCTCAAGTACAGCCTTTTCACTTTGTTACCTCAGTCCTGCCTGGTGGTTAGGTCTAATTGCAGAAATAAATAGTTTGTAAAATGCTCCAGAATTTACAAATATTCAATAAATTCACATTTGAAAGAGTTTAATAATCCCTTGCTTTGACATGAGTGTGGCTATAGCCTGCCATTATGATATCACCTCAGAGAGGGGGTTGTCAATCATTTTAATACCCACGAGATGGGTAGTTCATGGGGATGTTTCACAGGGAGGCTAAAACATGCGCACACTCACCTACACGCGCGTCTAACACACAGGCGGTCAGACACACAACACATACAATAATTTGGTCAAAACAAATGGCCACGAATGGATTAAGTACAATAATCAACAAATAATCGCACTCGAAAAAAATCGGTGCAGATGTACAGAAGGGCTGCATAAATGCGTATATACTATATTTGAATAATTGTCTCTGTATCAGATTTTCGGTCAGGTTACAGGGGATTTATCTATGATATTACTATGAACCCCGATGCCCAGTGCACGATTCACCTAGTAGCTTTCGGAAAGCCGCGAGCGCAAAATTGAGGGTAGTCCATAAAAACTCTCACCTCCTCGCGGGAGCTCTCCGCGTCCTCCTCGGGAACCGTAGTGGTACTGCTTTCACTGGCGGTCGCAGCGGATGCTGGGGACATGTTGACAATGGCAAAAACACAGGGGCATGGATCACTTTAGGAAAACCGAGGTCAAAATCACGGTGCAACATCAATTCGCCAGCAAGCCTATCACAGGCTTCATAATCCAAACCTAAATAGCCGGAGGACACCCCTACATCACGGTTAACAACCCGCCCGTTTCAAAGCAGCTTCTTCTCGCGCACAGCATCTTGGTGAGGTGCCGTCGCATGGCTACGGGCAGCCTATATCCAAAGCGAAATCTGTCCGCGGTACAAGCGGTATAGAAACGGACTCCGTTGCGCGGGTGCTTCCAAAATGCTGCCAGGGAAATAAGAAACACATTATTCAGTCCCCGTCATTCTAAAATGGTCACGGCAGCTGCATATATTAGCTTCAGTTAAGGAAAACCGAGTACACTACTTGAGCCTACTAGGCTAGGACAAAGACAAGCAGCATAGTCTGTAGACTGTAGGCTACACGTGCGCGCTCCCAGATGACACAGGCAGAATGTAAATAAGACCGCGCCTGGTGATGTGTGCGCGTTGTGATCGCAATTTTTCTCCAGGTACTTGCAACAGACAGCGGTAGACTGTATGGCGCAAAGCAAGGTTCCCCCCCAATGGGCATTGCTTTCTTCTGGCGGGGGTACGTGACCTTGTCTGTATTGGTTGGTTTATTCTCCATACCAGTCACTGTCACTGATGGGATGAAATACAACAGAAAAAAGGTACACAGACATTGAGAGATGGAAATAGTTCCGGCTATAAGTAAAATGCAGGTATTTCTACCTAAGCAGGCTGGTGCTCCACAACAATCTGCATGTTTTTTTCCAACTAGAACATAAATTGACCTTGATGGTTTGGACTGTCAAAACAGTTCTAAAGAATGTACCGAATGGTCCTTTTCGATGAAGTATTTTTAACACATATGACACATATGAAAAGCCTATAGATAAATTGTCAAAGTTGGCATATTTATAAAATATTTTCACCAGACCCCCTTCTAAACATTATCAATCGTTAGGTTGACACATACGCGTCCCTTAGGCAAGAAAAACCTCCGTTAACACATGGGATAGAATAACTGCAGCATGCGGTTATCCGGTTTTATTGCAGTACTTTGTGACGTAATTAGTCGGCACCGTGTCTACCAGACATTGTGTTTAAATTATAATCATGCCGTTTCATATAATCGACGCACTGGATCTTACAATACTTAGATATGATATGAACATTAATAACACGAACCCAACTAATGACACTGCAAAAAATATTCTAAATTGATTTTGACAACGAAGCTGCACACAAAAACGCTGCAAACGTCCAAGCATCTAGGTTCAAAGGTTCAAAAGGTTTATTTGTCATTTGCAATAACAAGTTAAGGCAATGAAATGCTTGGTTTTCCTACTCCCGACAGTGCAGTTAAAAGTTTTAAAAAGTAAGAGTAATTATAATATAAAAATAAGATAACACGAACTATCAATAATAACACTAAACAAATCTAGCCAGCCTTTGTGCGTAATGACACAGTAACTGTCACTTAATGTAGGCTGTATTATTTAATCACCTCTCACATCCCATTACACTACATAGTCACCACCTATAGTTTATTATACATTAACTTTGTGTAGATTTTGTTTATTCTGTCCCCTTATTGGGTTTTGTACTAACAGCACCATTTCAGCATTTTGGATATGTGTAAATGCACGTAGCGAATAAAGTGTAGCAAAAATGATTAAATGGTGCGCTTATTATTGGGTGAGGTTCTGGAGACTAAACATAATGTTCGGGCAAAGTACATTTTCATCCACAATGAAAGCACCATCACATTTTCTCCACAAAGTATGGGGATGCCAGTAAAGAGAAATATGCAACTTGCATGAAAAACATGGTCCTCCTTGAGCTTTGAAAAGGGATTGTGTTTCAGGCGATTTATGAAAGTGAGTATCTCTCCTAATGGCTATCTAGTGTATGTCATAGTGAGTGATTCGAGGTGGCTGTCCTGTGGTTCCGCCCCTAAGAATGTTAACCGTAAATGCTCCCAGGTTGTTCCTGTAAAAAAAAGTGTGTTCATAGCAAACTTACCTGATAAATCATGGTAACAAAGTCGAAGCTGGTTCGGGAGCAAGGATCAACCAGCTATGTTCAATGTGTTATTATTATCCTTCAACTTAATGCTGATCCAGTTGGACAGTGCACTTCTAAATTAGTGGCTTAAAAAAGCCACTAACTGGATGAATGTGCTTATTTTTGGTCTCTAGCTTCGGTACTTCCTCAGAGGACGTCACTAACTCTCAAAGCTGATGAATATTCTATAACATGGCTAAGTCTGCCCTCTGGTGGTAATAATGATATCAGGCTTCATTTAATATGAAAACGATTTGTGACCTAAGTCTGACTCGAATGGTGTGTCAATTTGGCAGATTGTAGCCTGAGTACATCCAAGGTTAAAGCATACTGAAATATTTCATTTATAGAACTATTTCATATAAATAAACATTTAAAAGTAACCAAACTAATTTTCTCGGCGCTAAGATAGTGAGGTTCGTGATAACAGATTTAATGGACGTTTAATGGAATTGCGGCTAAACCAAGTACATATCTTCGGAAGGCTTAGGGGAAAGACGTCATGCTTGTGAATCTCCTAATGGCCATCCAGCAAAAGTATCTTACATTTCGGCTAGAGTGTATATTTGTATGTATTTCACACTTTGTTGAGGTGAAACTATAAGATGCTTGTATGGATGTCATACCGAATATATATTTATGTAATAGTCAACATTCCCATGAATTAGAGCTCAAAACAAATTTAAATACAGCCTCTGATGTTTATATGTTAGCAACTGCAACAAGCTGATACGACTGAGTCGCGTGCGGTCAGCAGACACTTATCAACCGTTAAATGTAAATGTCTAAATGTAAAACAGCGAAAACAACATGTCGAAATCTAAACTAATTAATCACATTGTAGATCTGTTATAATAAATACTACAGGTTTTGACAAATATTACTTTGGATGGAATGCAGTTTTTGACTGACAACTCTAGTAATTCTAGTAATCCTACACAGCATAGCAGTTGTCATAGCAACGGGACACCGCGAACGGTCTTTTTGTCGACAAGTGATGACGTCCAACAAAATCATGTCTCATACGGAGTGACGGAAAAAGCCCTTTTCGCCAAAAAAATGGGATATGAACGTTTAGACACAAGTCACTCCGCCTAATATCCGATATATATCCGATTTAGTAACACATGAATATGTTTAAAATGTACACTAACATATCCGATCTACTTAGTGTTTTGTCTGTTCAGACAGCAGGAAACAAAAAAATCAAGTCACTGCAAACTAGTGTAGCGGTCCTTCGTAGGCCTAGTTGTATATATAGGTTATTAATATAAGAAAAAATCTGACAGAAAACATTTCCTTCCCTTCATTTATCACTTCCTTAAACTCTCTCCTATGGAAAACCCCAGAGGGACATTTCAATCCAACCTGAACACGTCAGAATATAGGCCTACATTATGTAAAACCACCAGAGGAGGGTACCTAACAATCCAATACAAGTACACAACATATGCTTATCCTTTGCTACGCTAGCATTGTAAACAAAGTTTGCTTTGATACTCTGATTTGAAATGATCTAATCAATCACTATTTACTTTGATTTTCCACACAGTGACAAGTAAAATGCAGCCCAGAAACTAAACCGCATGTACGGATAAAGCTTTTTCTCCAGCTGCTACAAGAACTGTAACTGAGCATGCTAGATAAAGATATGTTATATGCTAGGTAATAAGTTACTGTAAACTTGTTCAACACAATCAATTACTAATAAGGGCAAATTATGTATGTAGAAATACTCAGGGGTTATACTGGGATTTGGGAAGTGGGGTAGCCGCTGGAAAACTGCTGACCAGTAAGGGAACTTATTTCCTCCTGGGTCACATTTAGACCAATGAGCAGGAGCTCTGCTCCTGCCAGCTCCCGCCCAGTTTATGGCAGACATGGTGCCTACAGCAAATATTTTTGTTCATGACACTCAAGAGATGAGAACTGTAACTTAAAAATACAAATAATAACGGTGGCAATGTCACTTCATTATTTTAAGTGTTAATAATTTTAAATTATTTCTGGTAACGGGTTTCCACAAAAAACGAGTTAGCTCAGTGGATTACTATTTACAGTGTATATACAATTACATCTGTATAAAACGTAAAAGTCATATTGCATAGGCTTTTGCAACATTTTAATAGTGGTATTCCGATCGAGTCGATGTCTCCACTCCCAGAAATCACTCCGTTGTGATACCCTGCCATAAAAATCAGAGAGTGCACATAGATAGTTACGTAGGTACTGTAAACTTAAACCAGGGAGACGCAACGGCGTTGATGGGTGGTGGTAATGTAAGAGTTCACCACGCCTTTCGGGGATTCCCCAACTTTGCACAAAACAGTCCTTTTCACGTAAGCGCTTCCTATATCGCGTTTCATTGCTCACATGCTTTCAACTATGCAGGCGGATCTCGGGTTGTAAGGGTTCCATAGCAATTTGGAAGCCGTGTTGATGCAAAATCTCTGGAATGAAATGACAGTTTTGCTGCTAGGGAGGCGTTTATATAATGTATGCAGTGTTGACTGATTGCAAGATGACTTCACTTATTTTGTGGTAGGGTTAACTTGTTTATGGTGGGAAGAAATCGCCGGACCCGGTGGCATGAAATTAAAGATTTACCTTTCGTTTCACAAAGGAATAGTGATTTCCTACTCAAGTGTGAAAATTTGTTCTTCGAGGTCTGCACTCTCCTTTAAGTAACAGGTAGGCCTCTTAGCTTTTCAACCCGTCAAGCCTACCTGGAGTAACTGCGGGTCACCATGGCAAGTAGAGAATATGCGAAGGGGAAAGAAGATTTGTTGGAGGATACACGTATGGACTCTGGGGTTGAATCCCTCCAAAATTCAATGAAAGATGACCCATTCATAAAAACGGCACAGGATTCGACTTCTGAACCACGTGAAAGCAGGGACAAAGTTACAACCAACACAGAGGAACGGTTGGACTCTGCTTATGTCTCGTCGTCATTAACTGTTGAGAGTTTGAGTGAGATTATAGGAGACTGCGATATTTCAAAGTCTAAAGAAGATAACGGCTTAGAGGAAACGGAATTGACTGAACATGAAGAAAATCTTCTCACCACCATTAGTGAAGATGGAGACACGTATGTTTATTTATTTCTTTTTAATAAAAAAATGCAATTTACCATACATGGCTATATTCGAAACAAAGCACACGTTTATCTATGCAAAATCTGCATTGGCGCATGCGTGATTGTGTAGTTATATAGCATTTTAATTTGTTACATTTAGACCCGCCCATATATTGATATGTTTTATCCTGGAGGATATTGTGGGAAAACCTTGACACATTTTTCAGTATAGAAGTTGTGCCAATCTTAGTCCGATTTCTCCGTGCTTTTCACGTCTAAAATACTTAGCAGGGGCAATTTTGAGTTAGTAGTTGTCATGATTGCTTTATCAAACAAGATTATATTGCACAATATGGTGTCTGTTCTACCTTATGAGATCATTGCCAAACAACCATAGGGACAATTGTAGATCCATCCTGGCATTTGACAACATTTCATGGGTGTTGCTCTTTGGCTTTCCCAACAAAAGGTTTCACCGGGCAAATGGCAGTGGTCAAATTTCCATTGTCAACAAACAAGCAAAGATTATTTTGGCAAACATCTCATGTTTGATGGTTAAGCCAGGACCACGCATGTCTTTTAGATGTCCCAGGCAAGATTTGTTCCCCCGCAGAGATTATTCATATATATTCTATTCATTTTTATTTTCAAATCTAAATGCTTTTTAATACAAGTTCTTTGCAGTTGTATATATTTTTCCTTGGGATGAAGAGAACAGTTACTGCTACTAGGTGTGCGAACATCGCAGTGTACGCCGAGTCGAACAATTCTGAAAGAACTACCCAATGAAAATATTTTCTGCTCAAAATTAAATCACAGGGAGGACAATTTCGTTATTACAGAAAGGCTAACCAAACGATAGGTTCGTAAATGCCTGGGTAATTTTGGGTAATTTCAATTGAAATAGGCATCTTAGTTTAGTTTTCGAGAAGAAATTGCAAGCTACACATTTCCAAAATATGTTTGCAATGGTTGGGTCCTCACATTTCGCACCGTGTTCTATATTCGGTCAGTTACATCTAGAATATCCCATTCAGCGATGATAGGCTCCCCATTAATAAGGTTGAGACATTGCAAGCCAGTGAATGTCAAGATACAGCTTTTAATTACCATTAACTGACAGATGGGCCTGTGCTGTGCCTGACACTGACTTAGTCTGCCAGGTGGCTGGTCTGTCTGCTTAGCTCCAAAAACAGAGAAGGTAACTGCAAAGTCTGTAGGCCGGCAACACTCTGAGAAGTTAAATGAGCCTGTTGTGAAATGCATGTCTCACGAACAGCTGTAATGGTAGTGAAGCTCAATTATATTGTGTCCATAATTGGGAGCTAGTGGCTAGGATGACCCTGAATCAAGCCAACTACCAAGTGTCATTGTGGTCTCAGTAAGGCTAGGGAAATGGTCTGTAGCTTTGTCCTTCACATGGCTGGACAAATTCAGCCTTTTCTTTGCACGTTTCATGTTGACCCTGTGACGTCCACTAAGAATGGGTGTCAGTGTGATTCTCTCAGACCAGGGTCTGAGTCCCGGGTTTGGCTGGGGATGGATCTCTGCGTGGGGCTCCCACTGGGTCTGAGTCCCGGGTTTGGCTGGGGATGGATTTCTGCGTGGGGCTCCCACTGTGTCTGAGTCCCGGGTTTGGCTGGGGATGGATTTCTGCGTGGGGCTCCCACTGGGTCTGAGTCCCGGGTTTGGCTGGGGATGGATCGCTGCGTGGGGCTCCCACTGGGTCTGAGTCCTGGGTTGGGCTGGGCTGGTGGTGGATCTCTGCGTGGGGCTCTGACTGGGTCTGAGTCCCGGGTTTGGCTGGGGATGGATCGCTGCATGGGGCTCCCACTGGGTCTGAGTCCTGGGTTGGGCTGGGGATGGATCTCTGCATGGGGCTCCCACTGGGTCTGAGTCCTGGGTTGGGCTGGGGATGGATCTCTGTGTGGGGACTTAGAAAGCAGAAGTGTAAGATACAGCTGGGAAATTCCCCGCAGAAAAGCAAGCCGCATGTTCGCATAGCATGCTACGTCCAACAACACATACATACATTTTCACAAAGGCAGATTTTGGCCATATCAACATGTATTTTGGCATCTTGACACATTTTCAGTTGATTGTCATCAGTTGTTCAAATTAATAGTGATTGCCCAGATCCAGTGACGGAGTGAAATCTTTGTCTCAGTGAGCATATTCTACATCCTTCCCCTCTGTGGGACCATCGTGTGTGAAAGCTAATTCGTATGTACTACTTGGCTAAAAGCAGAAAGATCCCAGTGCGTTTGCCTACGTCAGTTAAGCCATTTCATTTCCTCCATGGGATTTTTTTTTTACCGCAACTGTCATTTAAACTAGGAAGTCTCAACAATGTATATAAAACAAACAAACAAAAAGTTTCCCAAAATTTGGTCAAGAGGGCAGCTCCAGTCTGCATTTCAACACAGAGCTAATAACAAATTATTATTATTATTGATATTTTTTTTACTTGGAGCAAAAGTTTAACCAAGTCGCTATTTTCACACCAATCTATTGGCTTTGCAATAAGCGTATCCCAAATGAAACAGTATTCCTTTGTATAGTGTACTTCAATTGGTAGGAGCCCTGGTTTAAAACTAGTGCACTGTGGGTAAGTGTGTGAACAATGTGTTCTGGAAAGCTGTGTTGTAGGTTAAATAAAGCCTGCGGTGGCGTTGTTCCATTTCCTGCATTTGGCTCTTTTGTCTGCTAGAACTTCCCCTTTAGCTTTTGGGGTTGTATTTCTTGTTGTTGTTCTCCAGTTTGAATGTATGAATCAAATGTGATGACAGTATATATGGGGTGCAGTAAATTACATCATATTGTGAACATGGGGTCCAGTAAATTACATCATATAGTGAACATGGGGTCCAGTAAATTACATCATATAGTGTATCTGGAGTGCAGTGAACTGTGTTTATATCTGCATACATATGCATGTGTTTGTATGCATATATACATTCAAAAGTGTAAGTGCTGCTTCTAAGGGAGATACAAGTAAATAAATATATAATCCTTGAACTACAGTTTGCTTTTCTCAGGATTCAACCTGGGTTGAGGTGAGTGATACCTTCAAAGACAAATATTTGAAAAGTGCATGGTGGAATTAAACGCCCTCCTTACTGACGGGACTATTTCTTTGCATGAAAGTTCCAGTGTTGCGCAACATTCGCAACCACTGAGCAAATGTGGGTCCTACTCCACCATCCGTTGTTATTTATGGTGTGTAGCGTTTGCAGGTCTATCTGGCTGTCATTCTAACTATGCTTGAGCCGGTATTTATTTCCATCAAATGATCATTTGTTTATTTTACCCTCCGAGTGATTAGTTTTAAATGTTCAAATGACATGTTTCAATCTCTTCCTGACGCTCACTTTACAATTGAATGCAACACAAGTGACAAATGAGAAGAAACGTTGCTACATTGCTGTAGGACCAAAGCTGGCTTATGACAAATGCTCCTTTTAATTGTCTTTAATGAATATTTAATGTTAAATATTGTTTGGTCATTTGCCCTTTTAGAGTCCTTCATTTAGCGGTCATCCACGAAGATGAACACTTTGCTCACCAACTAATACAGCTGTTCCCCATAGAAGTCCTGGATATCCAGAATAACTTGTATCAGGTACATTCCCACCTTTCCGCACTTTCTCAACACAGGCTGTCACTGGGGCACTCAAACTGAATTAACTATCAACATACTTCCTCTTGGTTATCACAATTGCCAAAGCTGATGACGAATGAGGAGATTATGTTATTTTTGATGCGTGTAATTCAAAAGAATTTTAAACCTTCCCCTTTCTCCGGTCGCACATCCTCTGGCAAAAACGCTTGTGTGTGTCCACGGGTGGGAGTGGTTCCATGGTTTTTTCATAAGGGCGTTTAAATGGAAATGGGGAAACCACCGTGCTTCCCATTGCTGCAAAGATAAATACACGAGCGACGACGGGGGGAGTCTTTTCTGGAACACCGTTGTTGTAGCCTGTCAGAAGTGAAGAGGCAGCAGAAGCTCACGGGGAGTTTGAGGAATCCTGGCTGGTTGGCGAGAGGGAGAGGGAGGGAGGGAGAGGGAGAGGGAGAGGGAGAGGGAGGGAGGGGGAGGGAGAGGGCGAGAGAGAGAGAGAGAGAGAGGGAGGGAGGGAGGGCGACAGGGAGGGAGAGGGCGAGAGAGAGAGGGAGAAGTTTCTGAGAGCAGTCATGACACAGAGTTTTGCACTGACTCACACTCACATAGGCCCGTCCTCTCTGAGTTTACGAAAAGCCACGCAAGCAATGGTGGACCCACTTTTTGTATTAGTCATTACATTCTCCATACACAGTTCAATCAGCAGTTCCACACTGACGTCTTGGGCCTCTTTACATTTTAGTCACTTGCCGATGCGTTGTGGATCGTCCCCTCACTCGCTAGCCGGCTATGGCATTAGAGCTGAATGAGGATGACTCACGATCTCCTAGATGCTAGTCGCTGTACTCAAGAACCTGCCCTGGAGACCCTGACTGTGCTGAAATCCCCCCCCCCACCTACTTATCCCGACCCCTCCTGTGTCATGTGTCTGTGAACCGGTATGTCGTGATGGATTCATAGATCTCCTCTGCCTTGATCCGCAGACACCACTGCACCTGGCCACCTACCTGAGCCTGGTGTCGGTGGTGCGCGGCCTGGTGGAGGGCGGCGCCAGCCTGGGCCTGCAGGACCAGGAGGGGAACACGCCTCTCCACGTGGCCTGTGAGCAGGGCCGGGCAGAGTGCGCCGCGGAGATGACCCGGGACATGTCTTCCAGCAAGCTGGCTCCGTTGCTAGAGACTCAGAACTGGAGAGGTGAGAAGGCCTGCCCCCCCCCCCCCCGTGGGCTGTGTGTTTGCACTTCTCTGTACTGCTACGGTATGCATTAAAGAACATGCCCCTGGGTTATCTTTAGAAGCCAGCCATTGTAAGATGGTGCAGACAGAATGGTCTTGAATGTTGCTCGCATTTTGCCTTCTTCTAAGTGTCAGCGCGGCAGGCTGTTTTGTGTCGTTTGTCCACCAAACAGGACCGGGTCTTGGCACCTTGACCGTGGTGTGTTCGGTCATGAAAACGGCCGTGTTGTGATGTGTCTCGATTAAGTCTCACTTCCTGTTGACTCGTTGGCTTTTGCAGTAGGTTGGCATCTGAGCAAGGATGTTTTTGCCTGGTGTTTCCTATTGCAGCACCACTGTGCAAGACAAGACTGTGGTCTGAATCATTTGTTGTGTCTGTCATGCATGCTGGTGTTTGATTCTCCCAGCTTGGAAGACCTCCAAATGGCATGTTTGGTTCCATATGCAGCTTGTGTAATGTTTTGCCCCACTACCTAATTCATGTTCTTTTTTATTATGGCAGTAACATCTAGTCAAATGAATCTCTCATTCTGAATGTTTTCTTTTTTTTCCAGGTCTCACGTGTCTCCACTTAGCCACTGTGAACAGACAGCATCGTTTGATCAAGCTACTGACGAAGAAAGGTGCAGACCTTAACATTCAGGTTGGTTAGATGAATACTCTGGGGGGGATTTAATTTAGACTTTTCTGGAACCTGTCCCTGGTTTTCCTGAATTCCCTGCCTTTCTAAAAAACGTAATGTTTTGGGAAAGCTACCCAAATCTTTCCACGACCCTAAACCCAACATTACATAACTGGCCTACCCTAACCCAGACATCATTACATAACTGCCTACCCTAACCCAGACACCATTACATAACTGGCCTACCCTAACCCCGACTTCATTACATAACTGGCCTACCCTAACCCCGACTTCATTACATAACTGGCCTACCCTAACCCCGACATCATTACATAACTGGCCTACCCTAACCCAGACATCA
>JACXGJ010014413.1:0-14888 GCA_016801105.1 Esox niger
GCTGTGATCTTGATCAGCAACACAACCGGGAGGACTTTGGACAGGGACCGGGACGAGTCACGCCTGGTACTCCGCATGTACGGGTTAAGACCTTGTGTCCTCCTAAGTTAAAGACAGCAAAAAACAGGGAAAATTTAGAAAATGCATTCACTAGATCTACCGGGATTTATAGTGGAGAAGGAGAACTGACTGGCCCTACATATATATATAATACACAAACATACACATACAATAAAAAGAGACGGCAAAATGAAATATTTAAATACAATAATGTTATTATAATAGGAGTGATACATGCAAACACCGACATATTCTTAGCTGTCCAAAAATCATTCGCGATATTTACCTAATGCATACACAAGATTTACACATAATTTATTTTACATTCCTTTATTTAAATTTTAGGTACAGGCACGCAAACATTAGGCAAACTCAGGATTATCAAATGTAGCTAAAAGATGCGGTGAAATGTTAGGATACCATATGCAAGTTGATATTCAATGCCATCTGATGGAATAATTCAGGCTGTTCTGCTGGCAAGTTACCATGTGATAATAAGCAGGCCCCCTGGGCGAAGGACAGATTATTTATTCTCAAACGCCACAAAACCTGACAGGGTTGCAAGGCCGAGAAAAGCCCCAAGCAGAAAATCAACGCCTATCAGTGACAAATCTTTTTAACCTTTTATTTTGAAGGGTTTCTCATTAACATAATGAAGTGAGGTCTTCCATTGGCTCTGTGCTGCTGAGTCCAGGAAGTAAATCGGACAGAATTTTGTTGACGTTTGCAACTGAATGAGAAAATGCACGCTGAGGTACGGAAACGTCAAAGCAATAAAGTCCAATCGTCAACAGACCCGAGGTTCGAAAGCAGACTTTGAGATTCCAGTGTTCATAATTCGTAAATATTCCTATTAATGGGAACCAGAAGCTTTCTTAGACCTTTCTATGGCTTGCGTTGGAAAACAGTTGATTATTCGATGCTTGTAAATATAGTAAATAGTAGTGACATCTTCTGGTCAGCTGTAAATATTACATGATTGAGTTTGATATATTTATATATAGCCTCTCTTGCCTTTCCAATATCGTTTTTTTTAGTTCTTATGTATTCGTTGGATGATTAATTAAACAGTGTCATATTATACACTAAATACAACGAGTGATTTGAACATCAGTAAATACTTTAAATTAAAACGGTTTCTCTCTTAGCCTGACACTGGTTTCAAATTATTATGCATTTAAAAATTAATCGATTATGACGTTCAAATGAAGTTGTAGCTTGTCGTCTGTACCGCGGTTAGTAGTGCTCTGGATTGTGGCAACAGCCTGAGATATAAAAGCTGCCATTGTTTGCCATCTGGGTAGGGGCCAGTTGTGTACCATTGTGACTTTAATAGTTGAGACCTTTATTTTGATAGGCTATTCTGCAATCCGAGGAAATAGCAATGGCTTCTGGGTAGAAGGGAGTCAGATAAGGTAGAACCGTTCACATTAAATTTAATTGTGCAGAACTAATTAGAGGTGTAATATGTTCAGACTCGGCATCAAAGCTTAGTTCGTTTGAGATATGCATGATAGAAATATTTATAGATAGAAATAATGACTATGTTTCATGGGTAATACCGGAAAGGAATTTAGGTTTAGTTTTTTTTAGATTCCTTCTCATAAAGCATATGGAAATTATATAGTGGATTTAATAGCGAAATACACAGTGAAATGAATGTTTGTTTCAGTTTGGTAGAGAGGGTAAAATATTAAGCTGAAAATATGGGTTTAATTTTTGGTCATGTAGTTTCTTAGTAATAGGGGGACATTTTTTAAATAAAATACCGACCTCAGTGCTAGAGATTTTTACAATGTAGTGGGAATAAAAGGGAGAAAATTAGTAGAATTCTTTGTTAAAATGAATAAGGAAACATGGTACTGGACTGTGATGGATGGTGGCAAAAAACGGTTGAACATGTTAAAAGGTTTTCACGTCCAACAACACGCTGCCTTACCTTAGCAGTGTTGTATTCCCAGACTAGTCTTGTTCCCTAACCCTAATGTTTTAACTTAGAAAGAATTCAGAAATCATTATTTGGTGGAATAACCCAGTTTTTTTAATCACATCTTTCATGCATCTTGGCATGCTCTCCACCAGTCACATTGCTGTTGGGTGACTTAATGCTACTCCTGGCACAAAAATTCAAGTTGCACAGCTTTGTTTGATGGCTTGTGACCATCCATCTTACTGTTGATCAAATTCCAGAGGTTTTCAATAGGGTTCAGGTCTGGAGATTAGGCTGGCCATGACAGGGTCTTGGTATGGTGGTCACCCATCCACACCTTGATTGACCTGGCTGTGTGGCATGGAGCATTGTCCTGTTGGATCAACTAATTCTCAGAGTTGGGGAACATTGTCAGAGCAGAAGTAAGCAGGTGTTCTTCCAGGATAGCCTTGTACTTGGCTTGATTGATGCATCCTTCTATAAGACAAATCTGCCCAATTCCAGCCTTGCTGAAGCTTCCCCAGATCGTCACCGATCCTCCAGCAAATTTCACAGTGGGTGTGAGACACAGTGGCTTGTAGGCCCCCAGGTCTCTGTCTAACTAATTGATGACCAGGTGTTGGGCAAAGCAGAACATTTGCAAACTTCAGGCTGGCTCTTTGCTTCTCATTGATGAAGGGCTGTTTGTAGTGCTTTTTCTAGCTTTACACGACTTCAGCCCTGCCCATAGGAGCCTGTTTCAAACAGTTATCGCTGTGCACTTCACCCCAGCTGCTGTTTGCCATTCTTTTTGTAGGTCACTTGGTCTCCTCCTGCGGTTGTTGACATTTGAATGAGTTAACTGTCATATCGGTCAGTGGACAGTCATTTTCACTCTCCGCCAGTCTGTAGCTGGGGTGTTGTCTGTTGCTTGACCTTGTTCTTATGAACCACCATCATTGAAATTTTCAGGATGGAAGCAACCTGATGCTCACATTACGTAAAATGAAGTGTGCCTGTATTGGAGTTTAACAGACACTGGAATGGAATGGCTGCCATATATGTAGAGATTGGGAGTGGTCTCTTAATTTTTGCCAGAGCTTTGTGTATATGTATGTATGTATGTATGTATATGTGTATATATGTATATATATGTA
Source organism: Esox niger (assembly GCA_016801105.1). NCBI lineage: Eukaryota > Metazoa > Chordata > Actinopteri > Esociformes > Esocidae > Esox > Esox niger. Next base: position 3,127 of record JACXGJ010014413.1, read on the forward strand.
TGTACATCTCAATATAGCCATGTATATATATGTAGAGAGATATAGAGATAGAGATTTATTTAGAGAGATATAGAGATATAGAGAGATTTATTTAGAGAGCTATAGAGAGATATATTTAGAGAGATATAGAGAGATATAGATAGATGTATATATAGAGAGATATAAATGTGTATGTGTGTCTCTATATTTATTTATGTATGTATGTTCTTTTTGGGTTGGAGGATCTTGCTTCATTATGTGTTTTCATCTCTACAGCCAGGCTGGGTCAAGGCATATAGGGCCATCACTGAAGGGACCCAAGTTCCAGTTTCAACTATGGTTCTTCCTCACAGTGCAGAACTGGATACTGGACTTTGGAAGGCCCATTGTGATGGTATTGATAAACTGCTATAACGTCTGCACATCCGAAAGTGTAACAAATTACTTAGAGCAACATAAAATGCACATACAACTTGCATCCGAGGGACATGGCCAGCCTTGGTTTGACTGCTAAAGATTTGAACCATTTTGCTGTATTTTGATAGGGTGAAACACATTCTAAGCCATCCTAAAAACAAATGTATTCCACAGGTGGAAAGGTCATTTTTAAATGTTCTGTCAGAGAAATCAATGTACCAACACTTTGTTGGGGCAGTTCTTGAACTTTGGGTATTCCTATAAAAGGCGAGACCGACCACTAATCTAATATTGGAATAATAATTTGTCAGCATACTGTTTAATGAATTGTGAAACATGTTTAGTTGGGACTTTAAAGAGATTGTTTTAGCTGTGTAGTAAGCCATTATGAGCAACAAAAAGAGGAAGAGCCTGTGTGATTGGAATAGTCAGTGTTATAATTACCATAATTCCCTTTTGTGTCAAATATTCTAACACTTCGGTTACAATAGTATCCTATTGTGTGAGCCTGCTTTTTGATTAGCCAGATGGTGCTTCATGCAGGACCACCAACAGTGCTATTATCAACTGTGCCTGGCAGCCTGCACAAGGCCAATAACAGTTGAAACAAATCGATCAAACGACCAGTCAGTCTGATGAACACTAACATTGTAAATCAAACCAACAACCAGCCCATCCTTGCTAACAGCAGATGGTTCACTACGCCCCCTTGTGTAGAATGACTTCAGCCTGCTGTGGGCAATGTGCCAGTGGAACAGGTTAAGCAACACATTAGGCTGTTGCTGGCCAATTCCGATGAACAAATCAGTAAAAAGGTCTGATTTCTGGGCTGTGTTGTCTCTGTGCTTTCGTTCAGATCGTTCTCCCCCTGGAGTGGTTCCCCCTGAACAAGCCCAGTGCTGGGGACTACTTTCACATGGCTTATAATGTCATCACGCCGTTCCTTCTCCTCAAGGTAGGTGAATGGCTGGAAGCCCAAAAACAATATTCTGTAACGCAGGTTGGAAGCGTCTTCTCTGCCACAAGAAGCCACAGTGACCAAACACATTCAATGTAACCAAACATGTTGTAAGGTCTGAATGGGAGGTATAAATAGTGGTCGTTATTAAAAGCAGAGAAACATTTACTTTTGTCAACTATAGTTTATAGTAAATTAACATCGAAATACAATTTATTAGTAATCATTCACCTCTGAATAAAGTCGTGAAATATAAATGGATTATGCACATTATCAGTGTCCACATGTTATTTTTGTTCTTCGTTGTTCACTGCAATGGATCTATCTAGCTTTGAAGTCAGCTCATGTAGGCTGTTAAATAAGCCTGGTTGGCCTGAAAATATGCATGCACTTGCAGTACCAAATAATTGATTTAAGAGATACTTGATTAAAGAACTAAATGTAAATATTCTTTGTCATTATGGTGTGTGATCACTTGAGATAATAGGATCGGTCACTCTTGCTGAATAATGATTGATGATTGATAATGTAGTATGCTGGTGTGCGACGCTAACTATGACACTGACACATTACCTGACAATGTAGTTATACGATGTCCCATTATACGATGTCTGCCTTCTGGGCATAAGTGACCAACACGTGAATACAGAACCAAAGGACTCAACTTAGAGTAATGGCTCAGTAACCCAATGACCCACATTCTACAGTAAGTAAGGTAACTAGTTACTTTATGGGAACTGTAATTAGTTACCTTTGACATTCCCCAACACTGATAATGATTTTGTGATTCTCTCATGCGACGCCATATGTCTTGATTTGCATACATCTGTATATTTCCCGTCCGTGTGCGGCCAGCTGACTGAGAGGAGTTCTAGGGCCCTGCCCCGCTCTGTCGTGTTCCTGGGCGTCGTCACCTTCGTGATGGGCGCCAGCATCCACCTGGTGGCCGACTCCATCAACCACCGCCTCCTGCTGAGTGGCTACCAGCTCCACCTGTCCGTTAGAGAGAACCCCATCATTAAGGACCTCAAGCCCGCTACCCTGGTGGGTGCATGTGGTCTCTGACTTGGGCGTCCAATAGGTTCTGATCCTCAGTGCGACGCGGGTGGTGTGTATAAAAATGGGAGCAGGAGGTCAGGCTGTAGACAATGACGTGCCTGTACTCCCTCACTCTGGGCAGTGCGTAGTCACTTCAATTACATGTTTATTATCAGTTCTTATGTCGCCGCCAATGCTGCCATGGTATTTGAATGCTAGTCTCTGGCGGACACACGCAGTTCGGACCACAGCTTCACCTTTTTTGTTTCTTCATCGAAACTGTAGGATTTCCTTACAATGAAATATCATTGTGGTTGATCATTCCTATGTTTGCATCTTTCCCAGGGATATTTTATTATAATCTTTGGACAGTACTTTGTAAATGCTGTAGTTAAACAGGATCTTTTCACAGACATGTTTCTGAGTACAGTCTAGTGGACTGACTGCATAATGTGATGTAATACAGGTAGTTCTAGGTTAACTTCAAATGTATTATGCCTGATGTAGCTCAAATGTAGGGATGTCGTGGATGCTGTTTTAACATGCTTTTTCTTGATTATTTTTAGATTGATTCATTTGAGCTTCTTTATTTCTATGATGAACAGCTGGGGCATTTAATGTGGTGAGTACGTACGTAGTTTAATTTGATATCAGCTTCTATTTCGTGATTTGAAATGAAACCTATTTAAAGTGGTTGAACGATTGCAGGTTTTGCAAGTTGAGTTGCCTTGATGTATTTTTCTTTTCTTTCTATGTTTCTGCCTTCACTCAAGTAGCACTATTTTGAACAATTGGTCATTCAATCAATCAGACATGCTGTGAAAATTACAATTGATCAATTGCCTTGTGAGTAATTAACGGACATTCATTTATTTTCAATTGACTTCTCTCCTACTCCAGGTATATTCCTTTCTTCATCATTCTCTTCCTTTACTTCACTGGCTGCTTCCATCAAGTTAAGGAGGACCAGAAGATGCCCATATCTGGCTGGCTGCTACTCGGGCCCAGTGCCCTCTACTACTGGTCAGTCCTCCTTAAGCCGCTCCCTGTCTTTACCTCCACAGGTTAGACAGTAGAGGTTAGGTACAAATGTACTGGAGATCATTTGGTAAGTCAGTGATCCTGTCAAGAGCAACGTGGCGTTTTTCTTCTGACGTATCTCTCTGTTAACATGATGCACCTGCAACGAGCTTGAATGTGTGAGTGGCTGCGTCTTATTAAATAACAAATGTGGTCAACATAAATTACTAGTTAAGACAAAGTTTTCATTGGGACTGCAGTCGCGTGATTTGTTATAGTAATACTGAACATGCATTTCTCTGGGACGAATGGCAACTCCCTGTCAGTCCCGAGTTAGGGAACCAAAAGAATATCTTGAGTGCAGCTCTCACTTATGCCCGTCTCTCGCTCCCTCTCAGGTACTTGGTGACCGAGGGGCAGATTTTTGAGCTCTTTCTCCTCACCTTCCTTGCCATGGTTGCCACAGTGATCCACCAGCGGCGCAAGGGCTTGGTCGCGGACTCCAACGGCCACTTTCTGCTCCTCAGCTTCTCTGCCACCATGTTTCTGGTGGCTGTCTGGGTGGCATGGCTGTGGACTGATCCGGTGCTGCGTCAGAAATACCCCGGCCTGCTCTACGTTCCAGAGCCCTGGGCCTATTACACTCTGCACATCAAGGACAGACACTGACGGGGTGTCCACAGGCGAGTTGTCACGGGAGATGCTGGTCTGTGTTAAGGTGCCCGCTGCATGTGGTGTCTGTGTCGTTTTGTTGTGTTCAAATGAGTAATAAACCAGGATTGGCCTACATTAGACTTGACCCAGTGCTTTATAAACATTTCCCAGACCTTCATGAAACAAATCTCACAAACGTTTGCACATGTCAGGTTAAGTTTGTATGAAGTGAGTAGCGTTTTTTGTGGGAGGAAAAACACAGACTTGCTGATATTTTAGATTTTAAATTAATCTGAAAACAGGCAAAACACAATACAACCTACCCTGTGTTAGATATATCCAACCATGAAAAAGCTGAACAGCGCCGACATCACAGTTCTTTTTAAAATACGTCTGTTATTTCGAGATATCCTTTTCTTGAAAGGATAAATCAATCACTTACTTACACCGTTTGGTTGCTTATTGGAGTGGAATGACTTATTCAGTCCATTTAGTTGATATAAATGTATCTTAATTTATCACAGGCTTTCTGTGGAATCTACAGGTCTGTTTCTGTGGAAACTAATGCCTGGTCTTTTCCTGAAGGAAGCAATGGCATTGTCAGCGAGCGCCCCTCTTTTCTATGACACACCCCTGAAGCCTAAACCTGAAATCCACATATGAGCAGATATTTCAAGTGAACTGAATGGTCAGTGTTCGATGTACTCAAACGACATTGTATTGATTCATGTAAGTTGTTTAAATATTTTTAATACCTGATATTTTTGTAATAAATGTTTACATTCTGGTTTTGTGTTTTATTTCTTAAATCTCAATGTATGCTTCACCACTTACACAACTGTGGATGTCTGATGAAAACTCTTATCTCTAAAACCCTTTTTAGGACTATTTTAAATGACCACATTTGCCTATTAACCAATAAAAATTGAGCTAGGATTTCATCAGAAACATATGATTGACTAACACGTAATGCTTGAGTCAACACAATATCGGCTATCGTAGATTAGGAAGGCCTGTTGGAAGTTGACACAGCAAAAGAAAAGAAACGCTGCAGGTTTTGCACATCCTTAGGGATTCCATCAGGGACATGAGTCAAATTAAGAGTCAAATTCAGGACACGTTCAAGAATTCACAGGAATGGTCAGTACTGGCACCTTACTTGGGGGATTCATTGTTTTATATATACACAATGTGCTCTATAATTATTGGTACTCTAGGAAAATATGTTTAAAAAAGCCTGTGAAGCAATGTCATTGATGTTTATCAGGTTGATCTCATACTGTGAATCTAACCTTTAATTGTCTGAAAATTACCATTGAGGACCTCATTACCGTTGGAGACCAGTGGGATGAGCTGAAGAGGAGGGTCCACAAGTGCCTCCTGGGACTTTGGAGAGTTCAAATCCCTCCTTGTGTTCTCCCACCTCATCAAACATGGAGATGTCTTAGAGCTGTTATCTTGGCAAAGTGAGAGGACACCAAAATACCAAATGCAACGGTACCAATTATTTTGGCTTGTTTCCTTGTGAATTAAATAATTTACATTTTACTAAAACAAGACAAATCAATTTTTTTTATGTAAGCTCATGCTGATGCAAATCCATAATACTTGTTCACTGCTCTAGTGTACATATTTACCTAGGATGCCAGGAGGCACAGTGCATGGATATCTATTGAAAACAGGGAATGGACATATCACAAGTGTTCAGGGCCCTGCACAACATTGTATGAAAATAGGCTGAGGTGATGGGGAAAGCAAAACTGACAGACGGTGGTCACTTTCCCATGGCGGTTGCTTGGTGCGCCTCTGAACCCAACCACCCGCGGTTTTCTAGTACCCCGGCGCCTCCAGGGCAGTGTGGCACGAATGTGTGCGATGCGATGTGTTGCGGACGTGTCCCCTGTAGCTTCTCCATCTTTTTCTCACTCTGCCACTGCACTTTTTTCAGCAGTCTTGGCTGATGGGAGGCAGCAGTACAGGGATGAGATGGCCCTGCTAGTGGTCCCCGGAATGTTCTGGAACATGCCACCATTTTCTTTTGGGGGCATTGGTTTGGTGCTGCTTCACAAATTATTCTTACTGTATACACAGATCAGCCATAATATTATGACCAACTACCTAATAATATTTTGCTGCCAAAACAGCCAGTAGCTGTCGAGGTATGGACTCCACTAGATCTCTAAATGTGTGCTGTGGTATCTGACACCAAGACATTTGCAGCAGATCCTTTAGGTCCTGTAAGTTGCGAGGTGGGGCCCCCATGGATCGGACTTGTTTGTCTAGCACATCCCACAGATGCTCAATTGGATGGAGATCTGGGGAATTTGGAGGCCAAGTCAACACATTGAACTCGTTGTGTTCCTCAAACCATTCCTGAACCATTTTTGCTTTGTGGCAGGGTGCTTCATCCTACTAAAATAGGCCAATGACCTCAGGGAATACCATTGCCATGAAAGGGTGCACATGGTCTGTAACAATGCTCAGGTAGGTGGTACGTGTCAAAGTAACGTCCACATGAATGGCAGGACCCAAGGATCCCAGCAGAACGTTGCCCAAAGCATCACACTGCCTCTGCCAGCTGACCTTCGTCCCATATTGCATCCTGGTGCCATGTGTTCTCCAAGTAAGCAACGCACACGCACCCAGGCATCCAAGTGATGTAAAAGAAATATGATTCATCAGACCTGGCCACCATCTTCCATTGTTCCGTGATCCAGTACTGATGCCCATGTGCCCATTGTATGCACTTTTGGCAGTGGGCAGTGGTCCCTGGCTGGTCTGCGGCTACGTAGCCCCATACGCAACAAACTGCGATGCACTGTGTGTCTTGACATTTTTCTATCAGTACCAGCACATACGTTTTCAGCAATTTGAGCTACAGTAGCTCCTCTGTTGGATCAAGATTATCAGTGTAATTAACTACACCTGTCAGTGGTCATAATGATATGGCTTATCAGTATATATGTATACAGCTCTGGATAAAATTAAGAGACTACTGCAAAATTATCAGTTTCTCTAGTTTTACTATTCCTAGGTATGTGTTTGAGTAAAATGAAATTTTTGGTTTTATACTATGAACTACGGACAACATTACTCCCAATTTCCAAGTAAAAATATTGTCATTTAGAGCATTTATTGGTAGAAAGGTGTTCTTCCAGGATAACCTTGTACTTGGCTGGATTCATGCGTCCTTCACAAAGGCAATCTGTCTGATTCCAGCCTTGCTGAAGCAACCCCAGATCATCACCAATCCTCCACCGAAAATCAAAGTGGGTGCCAGACACTGTGGCTTGTAGGCCTCTCTAGGTCTCCGTCTAACCATTAGATGACCTGGTGTTGGGCAAAGCAGAAAATCTGAATTGTCAGAGAAGAAGACTTAACTGCATTCCTCTACGTTTCAATCCTTATGGTCTGTTGTAAAGTTCAGCCTGGCTCTTGGCATCTCATTGATGAAGGGCTGTTTCTAGCTTCGCATGACTTCAGCCCTGCCTCTAGAAGCCTTTTTCGAACCGTCGCATCGCTGTGCACTTCACCCCAGCTCCTGTTTGACGTTCTTTTTGTAGGTCACTTGATGTCATCTTACGGTTGTTGATTGGCATTTGAGGTTGTTTGGAGGGTGTTATATTAAATAAACAAAAAGGTTGAGTGGAGGAAGTACAAAGAAGTACAAAGAAAAAACAGATTTGTGGAGGTGGCATCATGTCAGTGGCGTCAGGAATGGGTGCTGGTGGTCGCAATTTTGGCAGGTGTGCAGGGGTGGGTCTGGCCAGAGCTGGAGTTGAGTTTGAGGGTTCTAAGGCTTTCTTGTATGCAAGGCCCACTTCATGTTCCCCCACTGCATTTCTATAGGACTGAGATCTTGGCTTTGATTTGACATTCCATATCTCACAATAGGTTCTTTTCAGGCCCTTCTGCTATAGCTTTGCTTGTTTGTTTTGGATCAATTTCATTTTGTAAGATGGAATGAGGTTCTTCTTTTTAAAAGACGTGTTTTGTTTTCCAAACATGCCATCTGGCATTGCAGCTAAGCAACTCCATCTTTGACTAATCTATCAAGAGGGCTTTTTTCCAGTAGTTTTGGTCTTCATGCAAACTGGCAAACTTTAGTTGTGCTTTAATATTATTTTTCAGAGCAGGTGATTCTTCATTCCTAATCTCCCATATAGGCCAAGTTTGGGCCAAAAAAAAGTGACCATACATTTTCTGACATAAATCTTGAAGAAGACTTGTAAGATGATTTGTTGTGTAAACTTTGTGCTGTCTCTTTCAGTTGGCAAATGACTTACGCACTTTGATTGTGGCAAGAGAGGCCTGTAGACTGATGTTACTCTGGGGTTCTGAAAGACTTCTATGAGCTTCTTTTGGTCAGCTTTTCGGCTGGATTTGGTGAAATAACTTTCCCCTATGTAAATTGCCAGAGGTCAGTTATTTTCCCTATTTGTAGATCCATCCAACAGTGGAATTATGTACTTGTTTTTTTACTCCTTCCATGCTGATAGGCATCAAAAATCCTTATCTTGAAGGCCTCAGATAGGTCTTTTGATCTTGGCATAATTGGTGTTATTTTTTACCCGACAATAGTTGGACAGTGATCTCATGATCTGGCACAAGTTGTTTTTACTTTATAAAGCAGAATGTGCACAAGCAGCCGTGTAAAGCCTAGTAAAACAGACCGAGCAGCGCATATCCTCAAAACAACCAGCAGCGGGTGTGAAATTTATTTTGTTTCCTATATCTGACTGGGTGAACCGTTGTTAGACAAGGTAAGAACTTTCAAACAAAGTGCGGACTTTTCTCGCTTGGGCTACTGACTTTTGAAGAGCGCTCAGAAGAAACGCTGTGCAGGGTATTTCGAGAGATGTAGCGTATGTCGCTTAGCGCTGATGAATTTGAGTTTGGACCGCAGCTTTCTCTGCGGTAGTACCAGTGCTATACAGTTTAACCTTACACGGTTGTCATGGCAGACAATAAAAAGTAATTGCTATCACGAAGAGAAAGGGAAGGATAATGTGATACCGTAGATCCACTATCTTTGTTTCCACAGCAACAGGTATTAAATGACGTGTGCTCGGGTGTGGACTTTAGAATGGGCAGGCATACAGGTGTAGAGAAGGGTGAGTTTGTGTCGTTGCTGTAAGAGAACGAAATCTACTGACATGGTAAGAAAAAATACTAAATTAAAATTATTTTGTTTTATCTTTTCTTTACACAATTAAAACAGTTCATAGTGTATTGTCTGTTTCCTCAGGCTAAATTCCTTTCTGGAACTCAGATTAATGGTAAGCTGCACACGCTTCTTCGCTTTTCATTTGGGGTGTGTGAGATAACTTCCGATATCATTTAATTTAATTTAATAGATGTACAACAGTAAAGTAACGTCGACAACAATGTCTGTTAAATATATATTAATGTTTTAAGAAAACACACTTTGTGGTTCAAAGTATAGGCTTTGACCCTTCCTTGACTGCTTCGGCTGGGAGTTAGACAAGGCAATTCATTTCCTACTTTGAAGGAAGGGAATGCATTTTCAGTCTACCAAAAGTGTTTTATGAAAACCTTTATATCTAATCAGGTGGGCAAGAGCAGGGGCTCCTGGGTGGGTAAGAACAGGGGCGCCTGGGTGGGTAAGGCCAGGGCCAACCGGGTGGGCAAGGACTGGGGCAACCGGGTGGGCAAGGCCTTGGGCGACTGGGTGGGAGGTGGGCAGTGACAGCAGGAAGCATCTGGCTGAAGCTAGGGTCATGGACCCCTGAATATTACAGACCGGTCACCCACCTGAAAATAATGAAAATCCCAGGACCCATTTACCCAGAACCCCCCCGAAATGCCACACAAACCTACGTCCTGAGGCAAAACAAATTTGAACCACTCACACAGCGGTCAAGAGTGTAAATGAAAGGATAGTCGGATACTTAATGTTGGAAAATATGGTTCGTATAGTGGTTACTTTATTATGAACGTACTTGGTTGAAAATCAAGAATGAAAGAGAAGCTTTATTAAAAGCACCGCAGCCGAGCTGTCTGGTGTTACGTTCTATCTTAGTCACTGTAAAGATGGTTGCTAGCTGTTATATACATTGAAGGGCGTGTCTATCACAGATCACATCTCCACAATAACCCAATACCTAATGGTCAATGTTAACACTCCACTTTCCTGAGGTTGGCAGGGTGTCAATCTAAACGTAGATGTTTCTGTTGTCCTCATTATCTGGGCGCATTTAACTTTAATATGAAATATATGTATATATATGATTCTACACTAGTCAACTAGGTTAAACATGTACAGTTAATACGCATACAGTTCCTTCCTACCCAGCACCTTTGTACATTAATTGCATGTTTTATCTCCCTGAAGAGTTCAAGGAATGTTTCTCCTTGTACGATAAGAAACACAAGGGGAAGATTGAAGCGAAGGACCTGATCACGGTTATGCGCTGTCTGGGAACGAGTCCCACCTTCAGTGAGATTGAGAGACATTTGCAGATCCACAAGATCGGTACGGTATCATTAATCCTCTGGGTGTCTCAACAGTCTATATTGGCTTTGTTTCCTCTCCTTCGACTGCATTATTGTAGATTTTCTTTCCTGTGATCTGTTAGGTTTGTGCAGATAGGAATGAGCGGCAAAGAGGAAGCTACAGAATATAAGAAATGTGCTCTAGACACCAGTTGATCCAGCCATACTGTTAGGGAATAATAGTGGGGTTTGGTTGTAAATTATTTAGTATACAGGCCAGGTCCTACTTGGGGGGTGGTTAGAGGGAGAAAATGTCCCCTTGATATGGCATTGAATGAAAAGGAGACTCTACTTACACATATCCAGGCTATTCCCAGTTCATTATAAACTCATTTAAATGCTCTCAATAAAAAGCATGATTTATCTTCTCCTGCTTCATCACAATTTCTACTCTGAATGTTTCACCTGGGGGAAGTGATGGGAATTTAAAAACAGTTAAACCAATTAACTGATTTGAAAATGTGAAAACGGTTTTACTTTGACTGAAAAAACATCATTTCATGATGCCCACATTGAAAGTTGTTCTGTGAGTCAAAATATTTTCTGCACAGTTTCTCCAAACTTTATGCTAATTGTTTGTGGTACAGGTTGACCAAACTCACTGCCATAACAAGCTGTTTAAATGAAGAGGCCCTATGGATCTCCTGCCTTCTCCAGATAAACAAGGTGAACTGGACTTCTCCACCTTCCTGACGATGATGCACCGTCAGATCCAGCAGGAGGACCCCAAGGCGGAGATCCTGGAGGCCATGAGGATGACGGACAAGCAGAAGAAGGGTTACATCCTGGCCTCAGAGCTCCGGGCCAAGCTCACCAAGCTAGGAGAGAAGCTGACAGAGAAAGAAGGTATGACCTCATTAACTGTTTTCTTCTATCATTATATGGGTGTGATATAGGCACAAATTTAGACTTTTCCTTGAATCAACAGATTGCTCAAAAGGGCATCTTCACTGAAAATGGTATTTAGAGTATTTAAAGTGCCATGTTAATGTTAGGGTATTTAAAGTGCCACGTTAATGTTAGAGTATTTAAAGTGCCACGTTAATGTTAGAGTATTTAAAGTGCCACTTTATTGTTAGGGTATTTAAAGTGCCACGTTAATGTTAGAGTATTTAAAGTGCCACGTTAATGTTAGAGTATTTAAAGTGCCACGTTAATGTTAGAGTATTTAAAGTGCCAC
>JACXGJ010014414.1:0-14892 GCA_016801105.1 Esox niger
CACGCAAAGACAGGGGGAACAGAGGATACATATATATGTGGAATGGTAATGACTGGATGAGAAACAGGTGCGCTAAACAGGACAACAGGTGCAATGGATTTGATGACGGGCGGTGGTGCTAGAAGGCCGGTGACGTCGAGCGCCGAGGTCCGCCTCCTGCAGGGGGAGGACGAGCTGAAGATGGTGTAGTCGTCACAAAAAGTCTCACCTTGTTGACCTTACCCTCTCAGATCTCCCTACCATTCAGAATCCCAAACAAAATGAGGTTCAGGTGTGCAGCAGGTTTTTTGGGGATGCACTGCTGTCTCTGTTTTAATAGGTTCGAGTTCATCGTCAGTCTGATTAAATTATCTAAACCAGTTATTTGTTTGCAAGGTAGGACTTTTCAGGTAGAAAGACATTTCAGTTAGATGTATTTTGACTTGCGTACTCCTTTGAGGGCTTGGGAGTATTTTTCTGTTAAATTAACAAACACGTCCATGTCATAGCATTGCCATAATCACCACCGCAGCCAAGCACTAGTACACAGGTTTAGGACCCCCTCAAGGTGTTCTTTTATATGACATACAGAGCTTTACAATGCAATATAAAACACTGTAAGCAACATCAACTGGGGGCAAATCCAGGATTTTATGAAACAATGTAGTAGATCATCTTTATGAAAATGATTTTACAGGGTAAATAAATGTTTTTTTCTTTAGTGCCTGCCAGAGGTGTTACTAGGATCACAGTACATTTGGGTCTCAGCACCTAAATGCATTGTTTCATAATACGTGATCGGAAATGACATGTGAATAGATCAGAGGCAATTCTTTTAATATAATATAACCCAGGCCCTAACAACGCCACTGGTGTACGCTATTTATCTGGAGCAGCTGATTTTTGTATATCGATTTTTGATTTCCAGGAACAGGGCGTCCTTTTTGAGCACCCCTCAGCCCAAGGTCCAGTTCCTCTTTAATGACGTTATGTTAAATACATGACGTTAATTCCTCAATTAGTCATAGTGTTGCATTCCAAATCACATTGTGTAACATTCTGCAACATCCCAGGTGAGACGGGTCAGTTGTTGTGTTAAACCCATTTTATTCATTCCCCGATCAATTATGGCAGTGGACACACTCTGCACTGATCCGTGCATACAAAGGGTTATTGCTGTTTCAGTCACATAGATGGTTCTTTATTGTGTCATCATAGACAATTTGCATTTTATGAATCGACATGAGAAACAAGGATGATCCATCAATCAGTAAAAAAAAGCTTTTCTCTTTAGAATTTTGTTGGACCTCAAACAGACCTCAAATTTCAGACAATTAAGTAAACCAAGTTCTTTGCTGTGAATATAGGTATGTACTGGTGTAGACAAATGGAATTATGTTTTTATTTTGCATTTGGTAGTTCTACTGAAACGTACTGTTATAAAATATGGTTTTACTGAAGTCTAGTGTTTTTTTCTTTTTACTTATCTAGAGAATGATCTGGAAACATTGTTAAAATGTATCCGTAGATATACAATGCTTATTATGGGAATATAATTAGCTTCTTCTCTAATAAAAAGAGACATTGACCATCTATTCAAAAAATCCTACAGAGATTGCACAGGAGAACTAGGTCCGTTCATAATATTGCTTCCGCATCAAGCACTTTCCATTTTCCTTGCTTTTCCTTCTAAAAACCACAGACTCAAAACAGGGACACATAACAATAAGCCGTCATCCATACATGTCTCCTACAATAATTGTTCCTCTCCAAAGTTCTACCTACACTTTACTGTGACCTTGTGCGTCTTTGTGTCTTCAACAGACAAATGTCAAACTGGCCTCCTCCTCAACGGAGGACTTGTGGCATTCCTGCCGGGTTGACTGTGGCCGTGTTGTCCAACGGACAGGTTTAAGTCCAAGGTCTTTGAGTGGCGTGTCAGTGTCGGGGCCAGGGGCCAGGGGCCGGTTCTCAGGTGACCCATAGGAGAAGCTGTGTGCTGTAGGGCGGACACACAACTGTGCTCCAGCCAAGGTCAGTCTCTCTCATACCCACATCCATTATAACATATCACTTAGATCGATTTTCACATATACCTCTGATAAATTAATATTCATAAAACCTCTCTTTGTATACAACAACATGTAAATCATTTGCGGAGATTAAGGCAGTCCTTCAATTTTTACAAACAAGACGAATAACTCCTAAAACAAATCTGGATAGGAAAACCATAGATTAACCTTTGCCGTGGACTGTACTGTACTCAAGTCCCTTTCTATCGATCCTCTTTGTCGATCTCACTAAGAATAAGTCTTGAAAAGTTCACCAAAATGTCACCCAGACACTCCTCTTACAGTCTCTCTGGTAGTCATACTAGCTTGGTGCTCAGTTTGACAGATGGCCGGCTGGAGGAACCTGCAGGCTGACGTTATATGTGCACCGAGGGCACGCTCCTGTTGAGTACCTGGGCACGCATCAGCTGTACACTGGTCATGATCTTCTTTTGATGACCCATCAGTGTCACCCCCAGCCGGTTGATGTCCCTGTATGTCACCCAGAGATGGAACAGAGTCACACGCTCACTCACTCAGATGTGAGTGCCGCGTTTACACCTGACATTTGGATTAGTGCAATGTGACAGTCTCAATTATCTTATGTCGCTATTATAAGGTATATCGCTTAACAAACAATAATTTCTTCGTTATTTAAGCTTCCATTAGATAAACTAGTTTTAAATGTTTTAAATGTTAATGATTCAAGTGATTTAGGCCTGGCTTAAAATGAGGGGGTGCAGCCTCACCCTTGGTTCATGCCTATGACGTGGCCCAGAGTCCGGTAGCCCCCCGCGGCAAAGTGCTCCTTATATCGGCCCATCTTGATGGTGTCCAGCCACTCATCCACAGAATTACAGCTGCTGAAGTCTGGGATACATTTGTCCATCGTGGGAGGTGTGCCTAACCTAAGAGAGAGAAGAGAGGGAGAGAGAGAGAATGGAGAAAGGAAAGAATGGAGGCATGAAGAAAAAGAGCAAGTTAGGGAAAAAAGACAAGGAGAGGAAGAAGGTTGCTTGAAATGCACTAGCAGCTTTGGCAGAAAATCAATACCAGTTAAAATGATTGGGTGTCTGCTCTGATTGCAGGATGGCTGGTTTGGCTAGATTAATACAGGGAGAAATCCTAATGCGTATTCCTAACTTTCTCCCCCTCTCATCCCCCTTCATCATCCCTCTCCCCCCCGACATGCACCAGTGACTCTATAGGATCTGAACTGAGCAATTTAACACAGGTCCAACTCGAAATCTAGCTGCTCCTCTTTCTGCTCTCTGATTGCCGGACGATCAATGTCAATATCGCAGCCAGGCTTTTATTTAACAGAGAGCACGTCTATCAGAGATGAGCTTATTGGAAAAAGAACACAGTTGTTCCTGGCTCTTTTTAGGTAACTGTCTCTCTTGTTCAGCTAAGGAAGTTTGAACTGAACTTTTGGCTGTAACCGACGGCTCATGTTAGACAAATGAGCTGAGTGTGGATATGCACTGCGTTGTCCAGATGATGGTTACAAGCCTTTGTATTGCCAAGGCAATGGTTGCCTTGGAGCCTTTTCACCTGCAGAGCGTGTCCATGGACTTGAGGTTCTCCGGGTTTCGGATCAGCTTGTCAAGAACCGTCACAATTTGGCAGAACCGGGGCCTTTCATTGCGGTCCTTCTGCCAGCAGTCCAACATGAGAGTGTGTAAAGCACCCGGACACCCCATGGGAGCAGGAAGCCGGTAGCCCTCCTCTACTGACTTAATGACCTACACGAGCACACGCACAGATACAAGCATTATACACACTGTGTCTTCTTGTAGGTGTGTCAGTGTTGGTAATGTCCACTCACATCTCTGTTGGTGAGGTTCCAGTATGGCCTCTCTCCATATGACATGACTTCCCACATGACCACGCCATAGCTCCACACGTCGCTAGATGAGGAGAACTTCCTGTAGGCGATGGCCTCAGGGGCCGTCCAGCGGATGGGAATCTTACCACCCTAGAAGAAACAGAATGACGTGATGAATTAGAACAAACCCTGGTCTCTATTCACAGAATGGAAAGTCAGAACGCTTAATATGTAGATACAGAGGTAGAGAGTATGTGTGTGTGTGTGTGTGTGTGTGTGTGTGTGAGAGAGAGACAGCTCACGCTGGTGGTGTATGCTGCGTCGGGGTCATCCTCCAGAACTCTGGACAAGCCAAAGTCAGACACCTTACACACCAGGTTGCTGTTGACCAGGATGTTACGAGCTGCCAGGTCACGGTGTATGTAACCCAGGTCTGCCAAATAAGTCATACCCGCCGCAATGCCACGGAGTACCCCCACCAGCTGGATTATGGTGAACTGACCATCATGTCTCTGGAAACAGGCGGCGGAGAAGGAAAACCGACAGAATGAAAAACCAAGATCTGGATCAACTGGATTGAGGGGGAGGAAAAAGGCTTCAAGCTCAGAATGAAGCAACAAACCCTGAGGAAAGAGTCCAGTGATCCATTCTCCATGTATTCAGTAACGATCATGACTGGTTTACCTGGAGAAAGGATGGGAAGAAGAGCGGAACTTATTGAATTTAATATGGTTTCTTAGTACTTATACTGTACAGTACTTTTGTTGTGGTTATAGACTTCTCTTTTTAGCTCAATTCAATAATTTTTGGTACATTAAAATAAGATCAAAATGTACAGTGTAGACATTGTTAATGTTGTAAATGACTTCTGTTGCTGGAAAGTGCTGTTTTAATGGAAAATCTACATAGACATACAGAGGACCAATTTAAGCAACAATCAGCCTTGTGTTCTAGTGGCACATTGTGTTTGTTAAACCACGTTTGATCAAAACTCTTTTGCAATTACGTAGCACAGCTGAAAACTGTTGTGCTCATGAAAGAAGCAATACAACTGGCGTTCTTTAGACTAGTCGAGTATTTGGAGCATCAGCAATTGTGAGCTCGATTACAGGCTCCAAATAGCCAAAAACAAAGAAATTTATTTTGAGCCTGAGTCTGTTCTTGTTCAGAGAAATAAAAGCTATTCCATGTGAAAAATTGCCCATAAACTGAAGATCTCTACAATGTTTTGTCTGACTCCCGACAAAGAAAAGCACAAACTGGCTATAACCAGAATAGAAAGAGGAGTAGGAGGCCCCAGTGCACAACAATAGACAAAAAAATTGCTTTTCTTCTGAAAATAAGGACATTTCGAAGTGACCCCATACATTTGAAAGGTAGTGTATATAAATATATTAGACAGAGGGAAAGCTGTAGGGCCTGAGGAGCAATTAGTGTTAATTGCCTTGCTTAGGACTGAACAACACTACAATTCCTTTTTCACCTTGCCAGAGATTCAATCTAGCAATCTTTTGGCTGCTTGTCAGATGCTCTAACCGCTTGGCTATCTTCCCCCAATCTAAGGTGACAGGAAATGGATTTGCACCACCCAGAAAATGGACTTGAATCAGATCAAAGAAATGGAATCTTACTGCGTGTAACCACTCCCTCCAGGTGAATGACATTGGGATGGTCAAACTGCGCCATGATTGATGCCTCTGCCAGGAAGTCCCTCCTCTGCTTGTCAGTGTATCCTGCCTTCAGCGTCTTCAGAGCCACTGGGATGTCTCTCTTCCCTGGGAGACGCATCCGCCCATAGCACACTTCCCCAAACTCACCTAGAGACACACACACATTATTTAAATGAGCACGGCTCAAGAATGCACACACAACAAATTAGGTTTAGGCTTGTCTCCCCAAGGGCTCCCCTCTTAGAAAGGTCTTTGGGTTCTTTAATCAGAATGCCAAAAAACAACAATAAACAACAAAGGTTATTTTTCACAGAACCCCAAGGTTTCTTCCTCAATGAACCAACAGTGGTTCCGTATAGAACTGTATCCCATTAATCATAGTAAAATGAATACAGTAAATATATAAAGAGAATATAAAACAAACAGATATTACTTAATTCTGTGATTTCACTGCCATTAAATGCAAATGAAAAGAAAATATGCACTGTTGGCCGGTAAGCCATTTCTTTGTTTGAATGACATCCACTTCAATACTGGCGCCAGCTATTCATCAAACCTGGAAATACAGGTTACTCTTAGAGGCTGTTTGATTCCTGAGAACATGGCACTTAATACTGTCAACTAAATTCTGACAGGTAATACACTCCACTTCTGGCCAGAGGCTCTGTAGCCCTGACATTGACTGCAGCCACAAATCTGAAACCCCTGTCACAGCCAGTTTTTAGTCTACTGTGGGTCTGCTGAAAGGAGGATGGACCTGGAACAGTAAGGATGTCAGTGGGGCAGGAGAATAGGGTGAGGTCAGACAGGTCCATATTTGTGGATAACCTGGAAGAGATGAACAGCACTGGTCACGGAAGAATTGTGTTGGCAAGGACACACACAGCACAGTTCTAGACATACTGTAGACATGGCAAGATGCTCCATCAAAAAGGGCATTACGGAAATCTGCTCAGGATTTCATAAAGGAGCGAATGAGTCGCTGTTGGCTGTTTTGGCTTAAGTTCAAACATTGCAGTGTTCCATTGATGGAGAAATTGGACTTTGATCACACAGTTTGGGTCTCAAATGAGAGCTGATTGTCAAATATCCTACTCAGATTTGCCAGCCTCACTGGAGGGGAGGACCTTGACGCCATCAATATTGTGGCTGTAGCTACTGATGTTCTTAACGATCTTGTTGATGCTGTGGTGAGTGTCAGTCAAGACGACCTCAGTCTTCTTGTTTTGCTTAAAAAAATGGCCACCCCATCAATGCTTTGATGTCGTGTCAATGGACGTTTAATGATCTGCTTGTCAGTATCAATGGAAGCATATTGGACAGCAAGTTATTTTAGTCATATTTTAAAGATTCTTCTGACATCTCCAGACACTTTGTGTATGTAGTAGAATTACACAAAATGTGTTAAATTCAGGTCAATTTCAACCTGGGCAATTAAAGCACAGACACATAAATCAAGCCTATTCTCTCTAACTAAGGCCTACTCCAGTATACACTGATGCCCACTGAGAAAATGACACGTCCCATCCTGGGGGCAACAGGGGTTGGTGGATGGAATCTGTGGTGGGGTCAGGATTTGGGTGGTCAGTTGACCGGCCACACACAAATAAAAGCAGCCACAACAAGTCAATTTCCACGGATGAGGAATATGTGCCTCCTCCACAGCCTCATTGCTGTGTAAAAGAGCATGGCGAGCAATCTCAATATCTGCTCTCCTGGGAGCCTTTATTTTCCCACTGTGTTTATGCAATGGCCTCCGGTTGTTGCAAATATGCAAATGCCTATACATTAAGTAGCCCACTTGCGAGGCTGTTGCTGCTGGTTGTGTTGAAGAGACACAATTTGCTGGAAAACGGCCATACAGTGGACTATTTTCTTTCAGCTGACCTCTAACAATGGCTTAACATTTACATAGTGTTCCATTCCAGGTGTTTCCAATTAGAACCTAATAATATCCAAACTCCGCCAATATTATGATTAGATCTCATAACCTAAAACGTTTGTTATTGAATCTTAATGCCCATTCACTGAAAACAATAGAAAAAAAGGCTTAAAGGATGAACTCAGCTCCACTCAGGAACCCCCCTTCTCTTCCATCCATAGTCTCATGGAAACCTGTCACTTTATGTCATGCACATCTGCCACTTATATCATGCACACTTGTCACTTTATGTCATGCACATCTGCCAATTATATTATGCACACCTGTCACTTTATGTCATGCACATCTGCCACTTATATCATGCACAACTGTGACTTAATGTCATGCACATCTGCCACTTATATCATGCACACCTGTGACTTCATGTCATGCACATCTGCCACTTATATCATGCACACCTGTGACTTCATGTCATGCACATCTGCCACTTATATCATGCACACCTGTGACTTCATGTCATGCACATCTGCCACTTATATCATGCACACCTGTGACTTCATGTCATGGTCACTTTATATCATTCAGGTTTTTGTAGTGTCATTATTGTTTGGTTGTGTTTCTATATTTTTTTATTATTATTACTGTTTTTTAAAAGCACTGTCGGAGTAAGGAAACCAATCATTTCATTGCCATAACTTGTTATTGCAAATGACAAATTAACTCTTTGAGCTATACATTTGACCTTGAAAGTAACACTTTTAGTTTTATGAATGCTACATTTTAGTACTCATCTAGTATTTAAAATGAGTGCATTCATCTCAAGATAGTTAATAGCCTAGTATTACTTGCATAATTTACTCAAAGTCAAACAATAAGTATTAGTTCACAAAATGTAACAGTGTGGAGACTTTACAATTATTTTTGTTAATTGTTTTGGGTTACCAGGACATGGAAGAGCTTTTACGGGGTTGAACAGAAGCTTTTATCCTGTAGCAATGGGACAGTCAGCAAAACAGAGGTGGCAGAACAAAGAGCTTGTGCAGAGATTGAGAGGTTTGAGCATTGACTGAAGGTAGGGAGGCTTTGGGAAATTACTTGGCTACTGAAGATACATCGTAAAATGGTTCTAATAATATTATTTGTTAGGCTTTATAATCTAGTTATACGTTTCAAGTTTCCACTTCTTTAGTGTTGAACACTAAACATATTGATGTTAGTTGAATTATAACTGCATGTAATTGACATTTAAATTGCACAAATATGGGCTAGTTTTGGTTTAATTGAAAAGCATATATTTAAAATCATGTCTTGAATTAAAAAACACTTGAATTACAGTATATGATTAGAATATAAAGGTCTAAATAATTATTACAGTCTTAGAAACAGAAAGGGCAAAAAGGGGCAGCTAAATCTTAAATTCTTTATTGAATTAACCTTTATAGTAGAAGTTTTTAAAGATATAACTTAATTAGAGAAATAAATGTATATTGATATACAACCATGTCTCCATAAAAGTTATGACACTGTGTAAAATGTAAATAAATCAATAATGTGCAAATTATTTCAACCCTATATTCAATAGCAAATAGTCCAAGGTCAACATGTCAAATGTTAAAACTGAGACATTTGATTGTTTCTTGAAAAATATATGGCCACTTTGAAAGTGATGCCAGCAAACTCTTTTTAAGTTGGGACAGAGGCAACAAAACAAAAAGTTGTGTAATGCTAATAAACAAAACCTGTATATCACAAATTGGGTCAATTGGCAACAGGTCAGTAACATTATTGAACAAAAGATCATTCCAGAGAGGATGGGGAGAAGTTCAACACTCTGTGAAAGACTGCATGGGCAAATAGTGCAACAATTCAAGAATAGTGTATTACAATGTAAAACTGCAAATAGTTTGGGGATCTCATCATCTACAGTACATTATATTATTAAAAGATTCAGAGAATAAATCTGTACGCAAGAGACAAGGGTGATAACCAATATTGGATGGCTGTGATCTTCGGCCCCTCAGGCAACAATGCATTAAAAGCAGGAACAATTTTGTAGTGGACATCATTGCATGGGCTCAGGAACACGTCCGCAACCATTGGTTGTGAACACAGTATGTCGTTGCATCCATAACTGCAAGTTAATTTTCTACCATGCAAAGAAACTATACATAAACAAGATCCAGAACCACCATATTCTGTGGGCCCAAGAAGCAGAAATCGTATATCACGCAAGAATGAGGATACATTTTGCTTTTAAAACTACAGCAATTTGTTCTCCTCAGTTCCCCAGCTTACAGAGTATTATTAAAAGAAGAGGTGATGCAAAAGAGTGGTAAACATGCCCATCCCAACTATTTTTAAATGTGTTGCTGGCACCAAATTCAAACTGGGCATGTACTTTTCCAAAAACAATAAATATTCTCAGTTTCAACATTTAATATGTTGTTTTTGTACAACTTTCAATTAAATGAAGGGATAAATGATTTGCTCATTTTACATTCTATTTTAATTTGGATTTTACGCAGCGTCCCCACGTTTTGGGAAACGGAGGTGTAAATTAATTCTGTTTTCCAACAATAATGACTCCGAACAACAGTTATTAAGTATATTCAGTTATTATTCAGAATGCAAAAACTGACAATGAGTTAATTCGTTAGGATTGTTATTCATTGTTAAACTGTTTAGGATTTTTCTTTCTCAGACAAAATAAAGCTTTGTCTGCTTTCACTCCTATATGGTTTTTTATTTTGGACTGGTTAAATCCATTATTTAGGATTTGTCCCTTATATAACGTCTGGATAAATTAAAAGGGGTCGTTTCTGGGTAACTGGAAGTGATTGCAGTCATACTGGTAGATGGAGGAATGGATTCTATTTTCACTAAAAAGTAGGAAATGTTGATAGCTGCATTCTAATAGCAACTTTTTGTTCTGTTGATGACCTATTTAATTGTCAGTTAGATGCCACACTGAGTTGTGTATACACTGTATCTGTAATACTCTATGTAACTTCTGATGTATTCTGTTCTGTGTCAGTAGCCAGGGCAACTGTCAGAACATTAACCTCTTGGTCATACCGGTAACTTTTGGTTTTACTGGTAATAGCAATATAAAACAGTTATTGCTAACGTAAAACCCAAGGGCGATTTACGGAAACAATCTGATTAACACTAGCATTCTGGAAATTCTAGGAGGACTGACTGATAAGGTACTTAATGTTTACCTGACTGTGGAATGGCATATTGTTCAGATTTAAGGCATTGTCTGCTGTATGCATGCTGCTTTTGTCTATTTTTCTGTGCTGGGATCCTCAGCAACCAGCCATCTGTCCCATATAATTTTGTCTGCTTTTTTGATTCTAGAACAAAGTTTACGGGTACTAAAAAGAAATTTTCCATGTGCTGCCAAAATGTAAGCCATAGCAAACGATGTTTCTGCTAAAACGTGCTTTTGGTGCTGCCAAAAATCTTAATTTAGTATTTTCTGTTAGTATTTTTGCTTAATATATTTCTTAATCACTGCATAGATGTCACAATAATTTTATTGTTCAGAATGATGCATGATATAAAGGTATGGCACAAGGGGGTGGCTTGCCAATTCAACCCCAAGAATTGGCAAAGCAACCCCGCAGCAGCCACAGTAAAATACAACCATTATTTCTGTTTTTCCTTTTTATTGGCATTTTTCCTGTAACATCTTACAAAGCAACTGCTCAGACACACGTCTTCCACCCCCCGCCCTTGGGATGAAACATTGCAAGCACCTGAATGGTTTGGTTTAGCAACCCCATAGCAACCCCTATCAAAAAGTCCTACACCACCACTGTATTCAGGGAGACTTGACAACGCATGGGCTGGACTGATTTATTTGAGAAACCTCCTTTTTAGCATTTAAGTATCTTTGAGGGACCAGGTATTAAAGAATAGCAGTACATGCTTCAGTACATCATTGGGACAAAGGACCCAAAATGTGGGCCTCTTCGAAGACTTAAGACTTGTTAACATAGAATCTAGATACAGTTTCAACAAGATCGTCTTCACACTTTCAAACATCCAAGGGGCTTGTGTGAAAATGTTGCGCACACTACCTCGAAAAGTGGCATCTCAAGCTATTGATATCAGCAAGTTTACTCAACAAAGTACACTTAACCGGCTGGGCAGGACGACTGAAGGAGAACATGTACAACCCAAGGAAATTGATTGGTAAAATGTTTGTCTTAAAGAATGAAATACAAATCATAAAATAAATAATTGTTCAGGCCTTCATAAAATTTTTATTTTTTGCCCAATCCTTGACTAATGGCCAGCTAAAGGGATAGTTTGTCAAAAAAGTATATTTCGGTGACAGTCCCGTTACTCCCAATTGGTTCTTCAGGTATATAGTCATTTTTTAAAACAACCCATTATTCAGCATTTCATGAATTTAACTGTACGTACCCCTATCAAAAAGCTGCACTATAAGCAGAAAACGACTCTAAAACACTCCAAACTAAGACAAGTGGTGTTGTATACCTCAAAATAATATTTTTAAATTTGCTATGTAATTCTCATTTCAAATAGAGAAGTACTTCCTGTGTTTACCGGTCAGTTCTGTTCACAATTGTATCAATCCAATTTTTTTGGAAAGAGTAAGTGTATACACAGCAAATGGATGCTAGTGAACGTGTTTCACAATCCTCTATATTCAAATGTTTCTTGCAAAAATTGTATGTCCATTGGCAAAGCTGCTCCATTGATTATCACACAAAACGACTTTAGAGAGGCAGAAGTATTGTTCCAATTGCAGAGTGGGTAGAATTTAAATTACTCAAGATCCACGAGCAAGCAGAAGTTCACATGATACAAACAGTTGATACAAACAAAGGAAATCAAAAATGTAAAGTTTATTTATCAAACCCACCAAATAACACAGCATCCTCCTGCACGATAAAATTATTGTGACATAGCACACGACATCTATGTAGTAAGTATAAAACATATAAATATACCAAGAAATATTGCAATAATATACCTAAGTGTTCACTAGCAGCAAATAAAAAAGCTAGGTGATGCAACATATCTTCACATAGCTAGTTGAGGTTAAAGTTCTTGCTCACCTTGATGACATCACCGCCAAAGAACAGAAGCTGTTTTTGGTAGCCAAAGGAAATAGTTTGCTAATGCCAGTTTGAATTCAGCCAATTCCATTGGCTGTTTGGTCAGTGCACAGTTAAAAAAATCACTACAGCAACAGATTTTAATGTAGTTTGACTTGTTTTGAAATAGTTTTTGGCTTGCAATGCTGCTTTGCAATAGTGGTACGAAATGTTTCCATTCATGAATTTGGACAATCCAAGACACTCTAATTACAGACTGCAGAGTTGAATAATAGATTGTTTGAAAAAATTACTCTTCAGGAACATCTCTGGTTAAGTGAAATTACAGAAAAATATGAATTATATACGAATGAATCGTTTAACAATTTCATAGTAACAAAAGTACACACTGACTTGAAACATTCGGAATATGGACGAAGACATGAACGCCAAACAGTCCGAACTGATGAAAAGGCAACTACTTAGCTGTCATTTCAAAATTTGATGGGGTTAGCTTCTGTATCGATTGTCAAAATCCACATCACAATCTATATTAGGAAACCCACAAAGTTCATTTTTGTCAAAATTATAGCTACTTTTAGTACAAAGTACTTTAATCTTTAACCAATTGTATGGACTAATACTTTAATTGATTGATAGATTCAAACAAAACTAATAAAATGTGTCACTGAATAATCTCCTGCATTGCGCTTTAAAAAGTCAAAGAACACGTCATGTCAATCCTTACCCTTTTACTCTCGTCTAATGTGTCTGATCCAAACCACCATTGTAAAGGTCATTGTTACATATGAGATTATGATGCCTGTGCCAGTGTGATGTTAGTATTCCCTGTGTGTCCCTGTGTTTGACTGACAGACCTACACAACGCTCTGTTTCCACTGTGCCACCCCTCTCTGCTGCACATCACACCCTTTACATCAGCCAATGATTTTCAGCTTACCTGAGCCAATGATTTTCTCTATTTTGATCCTGGAAGCTTCAATTTCTCTGGCAAACTCATGGACGGCCTGGCAGGGGTCTTCGTAGGTGTGCGGGTCGATGTAGAAGCGTGTGTCAGGGAATGACACTAAAATAAACAGCATTAGAATCTGGTCACACATCACAGGAAACAATATTCGACAAGAGTCTGTGTCACAGGAGATGAGAGAGAAGGGGAATTTAAAGAGAGAACGCTATAAAGTGAGAAAGGGGAAAGAAGCAGAATTGATATTTTCTACAGACTCCATTTCCCAAAAATTATAATAGCATTTTATACAGTGTCCCAATGCTTTTGGAAACAAGGCTGTAAATAAATCTAAATCAAAAGGGAAGTAAACTGTGTACACTGAGTATAAAGACCATAATCATTGGAGTGAAGATTAGGAATAGGAAAAATACAATAAAGCATACTGACATTAATCTCATACTGTAATACTTTATTATAACAAGTGTTTCCTACAGCTTTTGATGTTGAGTATATTTTGTAATATAATTAAATCAAACCTTGCTTATACCAGTCCATTCTCTTAATCACACCAGATTAGACATAGCAAAATGCAATTAACTGTGGGTGCTAGAAATGGAGTCACTTCCGAGAAGAAAAGTATTCCCAGCATTTTGTACATTCATATAAAGCATGTTTTAAAATGTTTTCTTACAGTCCTTTGTTTTCCAAACTTCTCTGTCAGTGTGGCTTGTTTGTTTGCACTGATCGGACATGGTCACCAATGTAAAGAGAGAACCAGACGTTAGCTACCTTGTGAGTTGTTCATTCCTGTCTGTTAGGGAATTAACAATGGGGTGGGCCATCGAAGGCAATGTGTTCGTTTTTGTGTCCAGGACTAGTTATCTACTGCCTGAGCATGGATTCTTTAATCATCTCTATCATGAGTAACTGGTTTTCCTTTGGGCACAAACAAGCACACCAAAGAAAAGTGATTGTATACGTATCTTTCAATTTATCCCTTGGCTCAACTGTTTTTCACCTAGCAAGTAAAGTAATACATGGTCCATTCTTTTACTGTCCTTAACACAACATTTACCATGTTAAGCCATTTTGTGAGAGGAATACTCTGGTAATAATAAAACCAACATACCATGACCATTCTGGTAGTGCATCTTCTCCTCATCTGAGTCCTGGAAGGCCTTGCTATAGCCGCAGTGTCTATGACCACACGAAGAAAAATGAAACCTTACACAAGTGATAAGACAACAGACCTTACACAAGTGTAAGGCTAGCATTTCCATTTCCGGAAAAAATTAAGAAACCACTGCACCTTTTTCTTTCCATTCCAAAAAAGTCGAAAAGGAAGGTTTTGAATGAGGAACAGAAGAATTCCGTTTGCAGTTATCTCTTAATTTTAATCCTTCTGTTCCTCACTCAAAACCTTCCTTTCCAACTTTTTTGGAA
>JACXGJ010014416.1:0-14887 GCA_016801105.1 Esox niger
GCAGGTCTAACCCTCTGACACTGGTGCACAAGAAACACTCTGCCATGCCTTTCATCATTTGTCTAATAAAACATAAAATTACTGAAAAAAATAAAATAACAAAAATAAACACTGTGATGTCTGCTTTGTAGTGTATGAAAACCTATGCAGAAAGCAAGTATGTCTAGAACTGTCTGAAACCATAAGGTTGCCATACTGCAGTCCCTTTATTAATAGCTATGCATGTGTTAGTGCTCAATACCATGAATGAATGTTTTGCATTGTACAAAGCTTGTGGAATGCTGTGCTTTATCAGAGTAAAATGTGTCAGAAAGTACCTTCTGGGATCTTTTATTTCAGCTCATAAAATATGGGACGAATACTTACATTACATTTGAATTTCTGCCCCCTAGCTGCAAAAATTGATACACTTGCATTTGAAAAAATACTCATGCCGGACAAAACATTACTGTTCCTGAGATCTTATAGTTGTCCGATTTAAAGGAGATATTTGTCATTTAACCCCTCTACTGCCGACAAGGGCAATAGCAGAAACAATGTGTATAAAACGCTAGATTGCCATAAACGCTAAAAAGATATACTGCTAGTGGGTTTGGCAATGTAGCTAACATTATGCAACGTGTGGTGTAGAAATACGTTATCACACGACCGTAGTATAAATATTTCCAACTGAACAATGCTTTCCATACCTATACTAGGCTAGCGATACCTGACAGTGAGATTTGTAGGTAGCTTAGCAGGTTTAGCCTTAGCAGCCATCTAGAGAACAACATGCGCGCTCACTTGGTAATATAGTAAACTGTGCGTGTTGTTTGGAATTGAACGTTTTTTTGTGATATAACCATGGCAGAGCAAGCAAGCTCTTTTTCTATACGTGAGCAAGGCCAGTGGCGTTGGATAGAGCGATAGGAAGGTAGCTTACTAGTTTTCTAGTTTATTGCTTCACATAGGTTTAGTGGCTTACCGGTCTGGGACAATAATGACCAACTAATCTCACCTTGAAGGTTCATGTATTGTGTCCATGTATTCCTCTATTACTCAAAGGCAATGGCTCGATTTATTCATATTGTTTCCAGAATTTGATCCCAATTCTTTTGCTATTGGTAACGCTTTTTATTCTATGTACTGCAATTTCCTGGTGGCGCTGGACACTTTATTCATCCTTCATTTCTTTTATTGTTTGTGTTTTGGTGGAGAGGGGTGGCCATTCTCAATCAATGTGGGGCCAGGGATTAGGAAGCTACACAACACCTTGTCCAAAATATTCAGGAGATCATCAGGTTAATGCAGAATCTACTAGATATTAATACATAGACTATAACAAACTGTAAGTCCTCAATTTCAATACCTGTTTTTTTATGGTGGAAGTCTTACAAAGGTTTCCTTAAATATATGCACTTCATAAGACACCTTCTTATGCATTATGTGTTTTATAATGCACTTAAACAGTAAAGGCTAATTTCACTGTCATTTTCAATAGTTTTTCATATATCTGAATACATCCTAAATCTTAAAAATCTATCTTATAAATGATCCGTTTTCAAACAATTCCCTAATGTTATCTTTACATAAATCAACAGTTAGGTCAATGTGATTTTTAAGATATTAATTGAACATGGCAAAGCTTTGTCTCTGTTTAATGGATGGCTTTGGTTTTCTTAGTATTCAGAAGAATCAGAACCCTATGGTTAAATATGCTAGCAGAAGGCAGGAGACAAAAATAATTCCCCCGCTCATGTACACCTGTTCATACACACAGACACAAGGACACAGTCAACTACACACAAAAACACACACAGCTTATGCATGCGCACCCATCTCTCTGGTGGTTGTTTTCTTGGCCCAGATAGATCGGTTCGTCCCTCTTTTCGTTTTTCTTTCTTCTTCCCTTTCTAACCCCCTCCTGTGTTTCTCTCCTCTCAGTCCTGTGGCCGCGTCTTTGAGGGGGCTGATATTAAACGTCGGCTCTGGAGCTATGCAGCTGTACCATTTCCCTGCCACAGAGACCATACCTTTAGACATGCGCTTATAGCACACTGCACAGCAAATGATATAGCTTTCACCTCCACAACCCCTACAATTCTCTCTTTCGGTCCTTCCGCTCTGCAGCTGTGTGTGACTGAATGTACCAAAGATGATACACTCCTCTGGCATGCTGTAAACCCCAACCAAAACCAATTCCCATGAGCATTATCTTTCCTGTTTAGTGCCTGTTAATAGTTCTTCACTCTGTCTCTGTCTCTCCCATCAGGCCTGGCAATAAGTGGCAAGAGGGACATGTCAATAACAAGAATTGAAGAATAACGAATGAAAATATCTCCATCCATTAATGTAAAATATCTCCCTCCATTAATGTTTTTTCTCATTCGCTCCTTTCTTTGTCTTCCAGATCCCTCTTCTATCCCAATCTTTCTTTTATCTCATTTCTCTCCCCCTCAACATTTTTCTAAATTTCTCTCTGCTTCTCTCTCAGTCACTCTTTCCCCTCTGTCTTTCTCTCTGCATATCTATTTCTAACTCTCTCCTGTTCTCTCTTCCTTTCTGTCTCAGACCCAGCTGGGTGGTTTGGGGGTTTAAATATGCTCTTTTTGAATTGTATATGAGGATTAAACTCATGTCTTGCCTCTCCTCTTCCCTCCTGTCACATCACAGTGGCAGCCCATTTTACTAACTTAAACTATACATATGCTATCTATCAACTGATAAAAGACTTTACCGATTGGATACAGTTTGGTGACAAATTTATGTCTGATTACCAATATCAATATTAATGACCAATTATCAATAGATAACGCATTGACTTTGGATTTTTGTTCAATGTTTAAAATGCTGCTTGATAATGCTGCATATTACACAGGGTGTTGGTGAATGTGCTCTGCCTACACATTTCTATCTGTGTGTGTGTGTGTGTGTGTCAGCTTGTGTGTACACGTACGTAAAAGCAGGTCTTCTCTACTAAGCCAAGTTAGAGCCCCTGCTGTACTGCTGTCAGATTGGCGGTGGGATCTGTCTCCCAAGGTGCTTCTATAAACACAGCTCTACACTACTTCAATGGCCCTCCCAGTTCTCTCCCATTCCCTGTTAAACACACACACACACACACACACACACACACACACATACACACACACACATCACCAGCATGGTCACTAACTTTCAGAAATTTCACAGGGCTCCTGGGAGAAAATATTGTTTTCATGTCCATAACTTTACCAAACTAAATAGGACAGCCATCTAGACACAACTGGTCATATCTTTTGCAGTGCTGCCCTTTTCCCATATAATATTCAGTAACAAAAAAATATTTTTGTTTGGTAAGAGTTTAATAATAATGTTCTGAAGCGTGTAACTCTGGTCTAACTCTCGTCAAAAATTCAAAGAATTATTGCCCAATATTTATTTGCAGCAAGCAAGCACATTCATCCCTTACAGCTAAAGACTGAAACACGAAGCAGCTTGCATTTGGCAACCAAGGAGCTGAAGTCATCATTTTTGCGTTGTTGTTGGGGATTTAGTGGTGACGATGTGGGTGAACTGTATGAATGTGGACTAGTCTTTCTCTACAGTAGTGGTTCTGGACCTGAGTAAGGTCAGTTTGGAAGAAAAGATATCTCAGTGTTCGTGTAATCCCTCTCTAACACAGACACCAATCATTACTCACACAACGCTCCCATAATGATCCTTCTTTTCACAAAGGACCAAATCCTAATTAATCCCTCAACAGCCTTCAGAGTCCTCTCCTCATCGCCCCTTTCTCATTTTCCTCGCCTTTCCCTGCCACTTGAACCTCTAAAGTGTGCCTAGTCTGAAATAGAGATTCTAGAACATCAGTGTGTATATATAACATCCCTGAGTAATGTGGAATAGCTGACCCATAGAGACTGTAACTGTAGCAGATCTGTTTGATCCAGGTGGAGAAAGCAACACAGATGTTGTTACTCTATGTGTTAGAGAGGAAGTGAGGACAACCAAGTGTCCCTGGAGAGCAGACTAGACCCCTAGAGACTGTTTAGACCTTATTGGGACAAGCTCTCGTGCAGTGTTTGTGAGTTTATTTTTAATTCATCATTGTGTGCAGTGTTCCCTGAGTCCTATCTGACACCTTGAAATGCTTAGCCAGGGTGTTAGGAAACCCAATTGGGTAAGACAACTGTATTCTTTAAGTTTGCAAATGCAGTAAAACCAAGATTTGGGTTCCACATTCAATTCCACTTATTTGGAATTGGAGAGGGGTCACGGATTGTAACAATAAGCAATACGTTTTTTCACTTGGCTAGTTCTGCGATTTAATGTAAAAAAAGTTTTGGCACTGGTCAGATGTAAGTGCTGCGCCACCTACTACCCAGCCACTGTTAAACACTGTATATATACAGTATACATACACAGCATGATACGTTTTTCTTTACAAGTAAATCAAAAGTTTGCCTACACTTGGCCTTGACCTTTTTGTTTACTGCAGCCTACTGCTGCTGCATGAATGGAATTTATATTAACTTGGGTTCAGTTAGTATTGTTGACATTTATTGTGACTACAGAAGGGCCCAAGACAACATACATTTACAGAAGAGATTGCATTTTATTCCCAGAACTGTAAAAAAGTTTCAGCACAACAGCCGATTTCTGGCACACTTCCTAATATATGCCATTGCTGAAGTACCTGTAAAACTTGGGGCAGAAAGTTGACTTAGTCTTCCACACCTGGTTGCACAACCCTTTGCTGGAATCTTGGACAATGTCAATACACCGCAAAAATGGATTCACATACCAGACCTCAAAGATGCACGATGCACCTCGAAGCCGGTATGAAACACATTTCACTAATCAAAATAGATATCTGACCTGTCTTTGAACTGCTGAGGTCAGTGGTTCTTTTAAGCTGATAAGTTGAGTAACCTGGAACTGTAACCTGGAAAAGCACCTATGGGGGCAGTGTGAAGGGCATTCTGTGTACAACTGGAAAGTCTAATAATCTGACCTTGTCAAGGTTGGTCAGGCTGCTCGTTTTAGAAAAACGCATGGTTAAATTAATTAATTAGCACCTTGCCGTTATCCTTCAATTTTATCAAGCTAATGTTGTGGGTTTTACTGTAATTATTTCCTGTTATACATCAAAGAATTCTTAAGCAGTGGCGTTGCGTGGGGACGCCGGACCCGGGTGCAAGATGTCCCCCCCCCCCCCCCAAAAGATATTAACCTGGGGTATAATCTCACAGCCGACGTCTGGGCTAACACAGCCACATGGAACAAATCAACAGAAAACAACAGTGTGAGAATTTAATCATAAAAGCCAAGCCCGGAGCCCCACCCACCATGGGCCCTGGCGGAGCCCGCCCCCCTCACCCGCTCGATAGCTACACCAGTCGTTGAAAGCTAATTGGCTGAACGCTGTTGTATTCCTACCTAAGTCACAAGTATGACAAAGAAGTGATTTTCTTTTGTGTTAGTTATTGTTTTGGTTATTGGTTCATTAATGAACTGAAACATCTACCGTGTGCTGTATACGGTTTAAGATAAAGGTATCCAGTGTATTCAGCCTAAAAACAACCCTTAGCTGCTGTGTAATTGGTTGTATTGAACATGTGCACCAGAGGGCCACGCCTTGACTTCTGGACCCCCCCAGGCTACACTTGAAACATCTTATCACATTTCTTGTTTAACAGAAAACGATTCTATTGGTGAAAGCTGTCTGACCTGATGTTTTTTTTTTTGCTTTGACATTTTGTTATCACCAAAAAGCAGAACATTCAAAAAAAGCAGAACAGCGTAGTATATTTTAAATCCCTTGCTGATTTCAGTATAATTAAAAACATTTATTTTCATTACTCAAGTTTGAAACATTCAAGCATGTGGTTTGAACTGCTGCCTGGACCCTCTCAGTCTGGATAAGCCTGAATAAACTACAGTTAACTGCCAGAAAAGGGAGGGATTATTTACTTTATCCTTTATGCAACAGAATTCAGTCATACATCAACTCTTATTAATTAATTCACTTTACGAAATAGGATGTTATTTGTAATTTATTTGTCAGAATTGGTATGCATTTCATAGACAGAGAAATTTACATATATAAAAATATATATATATACATTCCTGCAAATACAATTCCTCGATTTTTGGAATTCCTGTGAGTGTCTTTAGATCATGCGTTATTACCAGTTGTTACTAACAGAAGCCGTATACACTGAGAGACATTTGCTCTGGTTTGAGAGAGCGAGAGAAGAGGAATGATTAGCACATTCTGAGAAAGTAGAGTCTGTGATCCTGTGGGAGTGCTTGATAACAGCTAACTGTGACAGAGTGTGACTGACCTCTTCCTCAGCACCATCTGCATTCTTCTGAGTACTTACACGTACAGTACATCCTGGTCATCTGGGGGTCAAAGACAATTCAAGCAATTACACTGTAGTGCACAGTAACTCAGGCAGTAATTCAATTATTACAAAAGTGTAATTAAATTATTGTACTGCAGAACTTATCAAATCCTTTTCCTGGACATTATGTTTACCATTTTGACTGAGTCGAACATTGTGACCTCATCTGGCTAGTGCCTACGTGACCAGGGTTAAAAATAATACATTTTGCAGTCAAGTAAAATGAAATAGGATCAGCTGTACATGAAGCCAGGTATTCCAGATAAGGGTTTATCCAGTCCAAAGTCAATGAATTTGGTGGCTCTCCTTGCAACACAAATATTTTTGATTACAACAGGATGTAAATGATTAAAATGTCTATTAACCAGAAATACTTGTCTGTTTAAAAGTCTTTATCCAATAACAGTTTATAGAATGAACAATCATGAGATGATTTAGCCTAGTCACTAAACATTTACTCATTACTGATTTATCTGTGGGGCATATTACAGGCTCCCAGTGAACTCTGGATCACTTCCTTAGGGAGAAATCCACGACCCAAACCCACATGTGAGATTGGCATGTTAGTAAACTCCAACTAACTAGAGATCTGCTCAATTCCAGCAGATTAACAACAGCCCCGAGCATGTTCTCAGGCGGAAGCTGATAGGACGTTTCAAGGATGTTTGTCTAATTAACATTATGGATTCTCAGCATATAGCAATCTTAACAGTAACTGTACGGGATTAATGAGGCGTCTATGGCGTCTTATCATGACCATGCTGAACCACAGTGGTTTGTTGAGCACCTCATGAGGTCATGACACATCTTTCCTTTTATGTCTAGACAATAAGGTATAGTCGTTGTGAAAAAGAAAATATCAATGGGTTGTGTTTATCTTTGTGAGGTGACTAGTGAATTTCAATTGGCGGTAACCACAGCTTTAATTGCATTACTAGATGACATAAGCTCTCTCAAAGATGCCAAAGCAACTGCATCGAAAGCTCAATAATATCTTATAACGGCTGTTGGCCATGGGGATAGTAGACTCTTGTCACTGCCTGACTTTATTTCACATGTTGATTTTCTTATTTCCCATTCAGGAAGCAGATATTTGGAGTCACACCACTTCCAGAGCTAAAAGAAATCATAGTGGGTAAAGCTATGAAAACCCTGGGTAAAACCCTGTTTACTTATTATCAGGATGCCATGTATAGCCATCTGAGGGAGTTTCATGTGGTTGCGTCATTTTGGAAACAGCGTCCACAACAACAACCTCAAAGCACTTCCAGTCTTATCAGGGAAATAACAGCATCTGGTGGCGTCTGGGATGTATTTATGACTCTTTGTGATGGTCCACCCTGCCATATTTCGCTCTACAGTGGAGTGAAATATACTGATTTGCATATTTCCCATGGCCCCTTTTCAATAAAATTGAAGTGTTACATCCCATAATTGTTTTTCTTATTGGCATAGGAATAGTTTTTACTTGAACATGCCCATGGCATTCACCCAGTGATTTTCTAGGCCAATGTTGTAATTCTAAAGAAATGATGACAATGCATTAGATCAATCACAAGGTCTTACCTTGATGGCCTAGTTTTATCCTGACACAGTGCTGTTAGGACACTCCTGGTTTACAGGGCACTTTAGATCTGCATGTCACATTATGCTGGCTTGCGAAGCGATGTGTAATTACTTTTTAAGTCCATCCAGAGGTCATTCACAAGGACTGTCAAAGATGGGTAAAATAATGGAAACCATTTAACCTGCAACAACCATTTCAGTAAAGGGTTCAATAAAGTAATTTGTTAAGAAAAATCACCTTTTTGAGTAGCATAAGGATAATCAAACAATGAATGTGCAAGCCCATTTCCATAAATGTTGGATGCTGTGTAAAATGTAGATAAAAACAGAATGCAATGATGTGTAAATAAAACCCTATATTCAATATAAAACTGTACAAAGACAACATAGAAACAATTATGAAACTGAGACATTTTATTGTTTCCTGAAAAATATATGCCCACTTTGTATGTGTTGCCAGCAACATGTTTTCTTGTGGTAACAAAATACTGGAAATGTTGTTTAATGCAAAAAGCTAAACCTGGCGGAGTATCACAAAACCAAATAGGTCAACTGGCAACAGGTCAGTAACACGATTGGGTATTAAAAGATCATTCCAGAGAAGATGGGTCTGTCAGAAGAGAGGTTGGAGAGGGGTTCACCACTCTGTGAAAGACTGCGCAGGCAAATAGTGCAACAATTTAAGAATAATGTAAAATTGCAGGTTTGGGGGATCTCATCATCTACGGTGCAAAATATCATTAAACGATTCAGAGCATCCAAAGTAATCTCTATACGCAGGAGACAAGGCCGAAAGACAATATTGGATGGCTGTGCTCTTTGGGCCCTAAATAAAGACAGACAAGATTCTGACATCACTGCATGCGCTCAGGAACACTTCCGAGAACCATTGGTCATGTCCCTGTCTCAAGTTTTTTTAAATGTGTTGCTGGCATGAAATAGTTTTTTCCCCCAAAACAATAACATTTCTTAGTTTCAACATATGATACATCGTCTGTACTATTTTCAATTAAACATAGGGATACATGATTTGCCCATCATGGTGTTCTGTTTTGATTTGCATTTCACAGTGTCCCAACATTTTTGGAAACAGGGTTGTATATGTAAAAGGACATAAATATCAAAAGCAAACCTAAAAACTCTGTCTTTTGTAAAATATATTGTTAGTCATTTAGAAAACAGCATTACCCACAGTATGCATACATTTGTACCTGTACTGACCCCCTGTGGGAGATAGGGTAACACTGGTGTTGGAAGCACCATGCTCTACCACCTGAGCTACATCGGATTTTGATTGGTTTTGATTGGCATTTTGACCCTCCACAATGAAAACAATAACTGACATTATGGAAGGTTCTCATAAACCACTGAGGGAGTCCTGTCCTCGACTGAGAAAAAAACATGTTTGTCTGAAATTTGAAATCTGTGTCTGAAAACCTGCCCTGAGCATTCATGGAACTCTTACAGAGTACACTTGACATCTAAATCGTCACTTGAAATGTTACACTTAAAAAAGGACCCAGGGCAGTTTACTGTGTATGCCTGTAGTATATGTGAGGTAGACATTCTCACAGTGTAAAGAAAACCCCCAGCAGACTAGTGCTTCATCATTCTGACATTCCCTACACAGTCATCTGAGGCATATACTCTGGGCAAAGCAAATCTTCCAGTAGGGACAGAGCCACATCCGGGTAGTATGCAATTAAAAAAAGTTTGCCGCTGGCAAGATCATGGATGTGGGTTTCATTCTTTAATTTGTCATGAGAACTTGTTTGGTCATCTTGTTTTTGAAACTTGAGAGCACAATTGTAAAATATCATTCAAAGAACACTCCATGATGAACACACCACGTTGACATTATTGCTACATTCACCCACACATGTTAATGATCACAATGTCACAGAGACAGCAGTTTCTGAGGTATAAAAAAATTGCACCTGGAAACAGTTTGTTTTGCAAGCTCACTTGCTTTTACTAATCACTTCTGTTTGTGGTCCGGCCAGCTGCAGAGCACAGAACTCTGCCACTTACATGTTTAGCCTATTGTAGCATGATAAAAAAAGATGCAGCCTAGGAAATACAGCTGCAAACAAAGAGAATACTTTCTCTCTCTCTCTGTCTCCCTCACACACACAAATGTACGAACATACTTATTTTGCTGCAATTGTGTGGACAAAAATTTATTCCAAATCAAAAACTCATTTTCCCTAAACCTAAAATGAACCATATTCCTTACACTAGCTCAAGCCTTAACCACAAATATAAAGTAGGTGTTTTAATAAATATTAAAAGGACAGGCTAAATGCCTTTTGAAGAGTTCTGATGATATGCTAGAAAACTCCTTAAGTAATCCCATAGCAGTGGTAACAGGTATAGTTACATACATATCCATTGCGTGGTTTTTATAAAGGACAACAACCATTTCTTCCTTTTCTTCATTCCTTTCTCAACGGTGTTAAACGACAAATGGGTTTTATATGCATGTTACCACATTTTTGTACCTCAGTGAAACAGAAAACAATGGAAAGCCACAATACAGATCCTTAATCATCATTATCATCCTTAATACGCTGTATTTAAAGAAAAAATATAACGCTTAGTTTTACAAATCCCCACCAAAACCACTGCTATTGGTATAAAATAATTGTTTCCTCTACAAGAAACAGAGTAAAAAAATCTAGCTCTTTATTGAGCTGTTTATTTTATACAGCCTTCATTGCTGATATTTCTCGGTGCGAGGGGCGGGAGCAATCATTTTGGACGTGACTGTATTTAAGCATCACATTCTTTACACCCATTTCCTTGTAGAGGAAGTGGAAAAAATACCTGTGAGGTCACAGAGTTGAGGGAGGACTTACCCTTCTCGCCTTAATAATCCATAAATCCACAGTCTGTAAATGAACGTGTGTTTAAGTTCAGTGTTGTGGGGGATTAGCGCTACAATCAGACCTGGCCAGCCCAGTAGCCTGCCTGGGACTACAACCTCACGTTACTTATCATCAAAACATTTGGTCTAATTGAGCACGGATGCTGGAACAGAAGGTCTCGAGAGGGAGCTAACGAGAGAAAGAGTCTGCCCATGAATGCTACTGGTGCTGAAAGCCTTCGGGATAAAATGCAGGGACTCACTGGACCCCACTGGAAAGCCCTGCGGCTCAGATGCCTTAACAATTCAACTGGACTGATAACCACAACGCTGAGACGGCTGTGATCAAACTTTGTATTTATGTTGAATCCATATCCTCTCTCCCAACCTCTCCCGTGCCCTCCAAAACGTTTCAAAGTCTGCTGGTTGCATAATGAGTCTCACAGCTATTCA
Organism: Esox niger; assembly: GCA_016801105.1. Taxonomy (NCBI): domain Eukaryota; kingdom Metazoa; phylum Chordata; class Actinopteri; order Esociformes; family Esocidae; genus Esox; species Esox niger. The sequence continues at coordinate 11,257 of JACXGJ010014416.1, forward strand.
AGAGAGGCTAAGGTTAGTCAGGTTAGACCAAAGTCAAAAATGTGTAGGTTATTTATTGTATTTTTTATGTAATGTGTTGAGTCCTGATGAGTCCTGTATGAACACATTAATACAAATCAATGCACCTCCCAACAAAAACAAACACTCCCAAGGCAAATCAATATTTGATACACATTAATATACACGTCAATACAGAACAAAGCTAAACAATCAGGTAATACATTAAAATCATCGTATTACTGTGTAATGACATCAGGATCACACTGTTACACATAATTGTAATAACTCAGTTATGCTATGGGTTGTAAGTGCAGTTGGTAATTGAGTCTAGTATGACCTAAATACTTGACAGGGGTTCAGTCCACACTAGGTAACCTCAGGGAGTACAGTATAGTTATGACACATTGGAAAATTAACAACAACTTTCGTGTGATAGCTATTTGATCTGCATGGACTAATTTGCTCCCCAACATCATAAGTCTGTTGGCCAAAGAGTTATCTTACATCTTTTGATCTGTGTTAAGGACAGCAAATCTGCCTTTATAACTCATCAAGCTCATAAGGGTTTTTACCCTTTTTTATGAATTGCAGACATAACGGTGAATTCATAAAACTGATTAAATATGTCAGGAATGCCTTTGGGGAGAGAAAGTAGTTCCATTGTCAAAGATTTGACACTTTGAATCTAGAGGCCTCTTGGAGCCCTTCTTGACTAGTGCCCCTCTCGCCCAGATACTCATTTGAACACTGTTATAAGTAGAGTTGTGCCATATTCTCACAATTTCAATGAGAATATCAATATTCAGTGTCGTGGGAATGTTCTCATATTTTAGACCAGATTGGTGCTTTTGGATTGATTTTGGATTTGCTTTGAATGTGACTTTGTGTTCATGATGCACTTTTTTGGAAGGAATTGTACTAATCAACCCTGGGACTTCACAGAGAAAGAAGTATTTAGCATAAAATCACTTGAACCATCTATATTGCAAACAGACGGGGACCTCATTCAACCACTTAAGTGGCTTCTAGAGACCAATAGCTTGGTTAGAACAACTGGTTAATTGTATTTTGAATATTAAATATTTCAAATACCCTATTCAAATTTGAAATGGTATTTGTTGAGCTTCACAATACATTAACAATACTGGATGATTTGGATATCATGCTAATATAGGTCTCTAGACTTGATAGGATTTGTGTTAGAAATGTTGACATGTTAGCATTTAGGAACAATGCCAGGCAACGAAACCAAAGCAAATACCCTTGACTAGACCAACTGGTCTAATGATCTGTGTAACAATTTAAAGAGCTCAAACAGTTGATCAGGCCTCAAACTAATCCAATATGTGTTCACGCCACTGTTCAGGGGTGGTTTGTTTTTAATACAGCAATTCTTTGTGTTGACACTCCTCATAGGAGGTGGATATTACTTCTAGAAGCCTCTACATCTACAGTCACTGTACTAGTCTGGTATATTCATAGACAAGCAAGGCTTTTTATCGCCCACTTCTGACAATGACTAATAAGCTCCATTGGGTACAAGAATTTCTCTTTTATAGCCTAATGAGTCTTACCTGGGGCTCATCGCATCACAAATCAGAGTTATCCTTCTCATTGATTAGACCTTTTATTCTGGGGTCACCGATGACGCTTGTTATTCCCAGGTACCTACTGGTAGCCCTTTTTTCAAACGAGACCTTTCTTCTAACAAAGTGACCATTGATTGTAGAAGAAGTTTGGCTTTTGTTTGAGAAGGTTCCCCTGGGAGCGTAGTGGACCTCTCAGCTTCACCAGCTCATTCCTCTACCTCACTCCTCACTAATCTGGTCTCTCCCAGTCACTGCTCCAGTCACCTCTGGCTATTTCACCCGCTCAGTCAAAATGCTTTGAGTGTCCGTGTCTCAATGTCCTTGTCATCATTGGTTAGGAGGTAGGGTGGGATTGGTTATGTTAAAACAATTGCAGTTTGAACAGTGTAATGTTTGAACAGAAACCGAGTGAACTGTGTATTATTTAAGCATTCAGAACATGACAGAGGGGTTTTGGGATGGGGGGAACTAGCATTGTTTGAAGAGAGATGATTGTGTTTTGAAGTTACATCGAAGGCAAACAGGCAGGGTGCCTCGTCTCCATTTGACAAGCCAGTGAGACTTTGGTTTACCAATAGAATCCAAAGACACTCCCCCTGCCCAGGTTTTGTGTGCACCCAAAATAACTTCTGTAAACCCATTTTTGTGAAACACAATCATCCCACTATTACTGCAGATTACTATGACATTTTTTTTATATCACTAATTCTGCACAATGTCCATTTAATAAAGGCAGACTTTTTTTTCCCCGTCTGGCACTATTTTTTGCATTTTAGCATATTAAATGATCTTCCTTTATATTAGAATAAAGTGCTTTATGTCTGTGGCCTATGCAGCCTCTCAGGTACTTCAGGAAAATGACAAACTATCATTTTCAGACAGTTATGAGTTATAATGTGATAAAATGGCATGTCTGGACACCACACTGGAATACTCCCAGATTCTGAGAAACTTTGTAACAGTGTTATTTACCACATGCGTTGTTAAATCAAAAACCTAAACATTTTTGCAGCAAAAGCGATCGGTTTCCATCCAGTCAGATATCTTACCTAATTCCAGTAGGTAACAGTTGCCAAGACAGACATTTCACCTCCCCTGACCTTCAGATCAGATTTCCTCTACTGAGGAGGTTGAGCAGTGGGGGTTGGGGGGAGGTGTGGAAGGCTCAGTGGTGGAATATCTCTGGCTGTAAATAACATATGAAGATGTATTTCTTTTCAACAGACCTTCAGCTTTCATCTGGGGTAGAATGTAAGTCCTAGCATGCATGGCTCTGCTACAATGACTAGAAATGTGTACCTTACAAATAAGTTTGTCAAATGACTTCTAAGGATGAAGACACATGAAATAGACAAAAAAATGTAATGATGGTTTCTACTAGTCCCTTTACTAGGCTTAGAGATGTTTTCTACTAGTCCCTTTACTAGGCTTACAGATTGTTTCTATTAGCCCCTTTACTAGGCTTATAGATGGTTTCTACTAGTCCCTTTACTAGGCTTAGAGACTGTTTCTACTAGTCCATTTACTAGGTTTAGAGATGGTTTCTACTAGTCCTTTTACTAAGCTTAGAGATGGTTTCTACTAGTCCACTTACTAGGCTTAGAGATGGTTTCTATTAGTCTATTTACTAGGCTTAGAGATGGTTTCTACTAGTCCATTTACTAGGCTTAGAGATGGTTTCTACTACTGCATTTACTAGGCGTAGAGATGGTTTCTACCAGTCCCTTTACTAGGCTTAGAGATGGTTTCTAATAGTCCATTTACTAGGCGTAGAGATGGGTTCTACTAGTCCATTTACTAGGCTTAGAGATGGTTTCTACTTTTCCCTTTACTAGGCTTAGAGACTGTTTCTACTAGTCCATTTACTAGGTTTAGAGATGGTTTCTACTAGTCCTTTTACTAGGCTTAGAGATGGTTTCTACTAGTCCATTTACTAGGCTTAGAGATGGTTTCTATTAGTCTATTTACTAGGCTTAGAGATGGTTTCTACTAGTCCATTTACTAGGCATAGAGATGGATTCTATTAGTCTATTTAATAGGCT
>JACXGJ010014417.1:0-14883 GCA_016801105.1 Esox niger
CTCTCTCTCTCTCTCTCTCTCTCTCTCTCTCTCTCTCTCTCTCTCTCTCTCTCTCTCTCTCTCTCTCTCTCTCTCTCTCTCTCTTGCTCTCTCTCTGTTGATCTGTGTGCTGTGGTAGTGAATATTTCAGATGGCGTGGTGGTTTTTAAATTACCCCTTTTGGCTTCCGCTCATTTCAGATGGTTAACTCTCTGTTTCTCTGTCTATACACACTGACACACTCACACACACACACACACACACACACAATCCCTTTAAAACCCATTGACAACCCATAAACCAGCTTTAACCAACTGACAGGGCTACAGAGTATGGGTTTCACCAACAGGTTTTGACTGACAGGGTTTGGCACTTTGGTCGGGATCGGGGGGGTTCAGCCCAACACCATTAGCACACTGCTTTCCCCCTGAGATGTTTTTTTCCACACAGTGCCACAGAAACGCCACAAGCAAAGGCATCCACCGAGCTGCGATACAGTCTTTGGTTCAGAAGCATCACAACCAGACTGAAACAAAGATTCAGACTGCCAAAAACCTACAGTATATGAACCTATCTGAACCGTGCTTCAGAGCACAGCACACACACTAATTCACACTAGTCCATCAAGCAGGCTGATCTCATAATTTGCATTGAAATATCAGGCATTTATCCTAGTCCGTCAAATGTTGAATAGTGACCTATTTCATGCAGATCATTGTTTTTATTACATGACCCTCAGGGGGTTTTGACTCTGCGAGCTAAAAGCATGAGGCAGCAGTCTACTATACTACTCCACCCATAATGATGAATCCAGTGTAAGCCAGTAGCATGTAAGTCCAGTTTGTACTGTACTCTCTTTATTTTTTATTTTATTTTTACAACTCTTGTAACTGCATGGAAGAATGCCAGGAACGCCAAAAGCAGGTCCAAACAAGACATTTGTCCACTATACATCAAAAATATCCACATTAAATTGTGACATGACATAGCATTTATTAAGACACATGCAAACGCTCAACTACACACACTTTTGATGAACACAGTTTTTCTCATGTAAACACACATCATACGTTTCACTATCTGGGATAATTACCTTGATCCTATGCCCTAACCTCTAACCCTATACCCAATTGTAACTTTCAGCACATACTAAATAATCCAAAACTAAAAATAGCAATTTCTCTCAAGGGCAACATCAAAACGTCCCCACAAACGTTCCTTGTTTTAATATCATTATGGGTCACGACTAGTATAGTAAAGACTGTACACACATAGCATATTGACAAACATACGTATTAGCTGGAGAGCCAACTAAAGATAATGAAAAGGAACCATGACTGTTATACCTAAACTAAACCAAGCCATGAATGCCTTATCCTAACCCGCAATGCAGAAACTTAACCCAGCTATAATGCTTTACTCAAACTAGAAGTTTCACCCTAAACCCAACCCCTAAGTCAGAAGATCAAGATTCACCCTAAACCTAACCCCTAAATCAGAAGATCAAGATTCACCTTAAACCAAACCCTTAAGTTAAGTCAGAAAATCTTGTTTTCCTAGTGAGAACATTCCCATGTTATTCTTTGCTTGCTTCCATCTGCAGACTTTTGCAGAATTTAGTCCCCAGAAGGTAAGTAAAACATGCCCACCCACACAGACATACACAGACAGACTGACAAACACACACACACACACACACACACACACAGAAATTCCAACAATAACAAAATCACCCTGACTGTCCTAGTGACAAAACATTCCCTCATCATCAAACACCCGCCGAAGACGGTGAAAACACACCGTCATTCCAATATAACAAGTCCAGGATGCATGAACACACAGCTAAAGCATCTCTTTTATCTCCTAAAATATCCCCATGAAGAAGTATAATCCCAGGTGAATGCCTGCTATCCCCCCATTAGCAAGCTGTAAGGTGTAATTAGTGTGTGTGTGTGTGTGTGTGTGTGTGTGTGTGTGTGCGGGCGTGCATGCGTGTGCGTCTGTATGAGTGTTTCAGAGTTGTTCTGTCTGTCTGTGTTAGGGTTTGTGTACCAGACCAATCCTGTTGTCAAGCATTAGCACGGAAACAAGCGCAAACCAACCACACCCCTGCTGCCCACCCCCCAACTCTCCCCCAACGTCCCTCTCACACATCCTCTTTACCATTCCTTACCCCCCACCGTGCGGGGGGCGGGTGGGTGGGTTGGGGGCACACCCTTCCTCTCCGCCCGTCTCCTCCTTCCCAGACATACACCTAGGCCTCCCATGGTGCACCTGGCCCAACGTCCAGGAAGAAGGACAAGTCCCTCTGACCCTACCCGTGCAAACGCTCCATCTACTTAAGTGCTGTATATCCATCAGAGTGTACGATAGGCGGGTCTGTTCAACACACCTTCAAGTGCCACTTAGATTAAAAACCTGGTCCTGTATTATCGAACCAAGATCTGACATCTGTGTGGTGGCCTCTGGAGTTCCTCCAGGCTACTGTTAACCTGCAGTGTTAACCCTCAGTGTTCCTGTCACACTAAGTAATACCGGCAGCAGCACATGGGGACCAGGAGAGACCCTGACCTTTTACTCCCCCTCCTCTTCCCCCTCAGCCCCTCCAAACCAGATGCTGTTCCCTGGGGGTACCTCTCGTGCTGATTCCGTGGCCTTCTCCCCTTCTCCCTCTTTCCCTCCCCTCCTTCTGCTCTCACAATGTGAACAGAGCCTAATTACAGACCAGGAGAGGAGATTACAGAGCAGCGCTGCCGAGAACCAGGGACAGAGGGAGGGAGTGAGAGAGAATGAGAGGAGGGGACACCAGGTTGTTAACGATGATGGATACATCTTTTTCACTGTTATTGTTCCTACGCTCCGCACTCCACTGGTTTGCTTCTTAGCTCTTCCAGTTCTCTTCTGTTCCCATGACTTCCAGCCACTACCCAATACTACTACTACTACTACTATCCATCACCCAGGTTTTACAATCTCTAATAATCTCCAATCATGTCTAATTATGTTTAATTATCTCTTATCTGCCCTGGCTCATAATGCATCAGTATCACATATATCTCACAGGCAACCACACACACACACACACACACACACACACACACACACATACACACACAGGGAGAGAGAAAGCGGGTGTGTGTAAGCTATGTATAGAGTAAGCTGCACGGAGAGATAAAGTTACTTTCAGAGAAAGTTAAATACACATAGAGGTAGCAAGCTACACAAACTGTTAGCTAAACAGACAGCTAGCTACATATTTAACTAGACAAAGACTTAGTTACACAGACAGTTAACTACAAATAGTGTTAGCTACACTGATGGTTAGCTTTAGAAAGAGAAAGGTAGCTATAGAGAAAGTTTGCTACAGACAGAGTAAGCTACACATTGAGTTTGCTACAAAGTTATTTGCTACAGGGATTGTGTGGAGATAACTAACTTACTCTGTTCTTCAGATTTAAAATGATACCCAGAACAACAACCTTTCTCCTCCAAACTCAACCAAGACTTGGGCAGGCTGAATTTTAAAACTGCCAATCTGTCTATATTTTCTGCCATTGTCCTGTTCACCACTACATTACCCTACTCTAACCCTAACTAACTTACTTCCATTGAGACGTGTCTGCCAGACTGCGCTCAACCAGAGGAGAGGAGATTCATGTAACTCTACACTCCTGTATCCTCTGATATCATTTAATATAAATAGGTCTGCAATTGCAGTCCTCCAACCCCTTTCCACCTAGAGGGAGAGATAAAGGGCAGAGAAAATTGGAGAGAACTTAAGAAAGTAAAGAGAGAGATGAGAGAGTGAGAGAGAGTGAGAACATCTGTGTTAGCGTTCCACCTGAGGGCAGGAGGCTTTCCCATTAACCCCCTTGTTAAGGCCATTAAAGACAGACCCTAACAAGCCCCTGTGAGCACTTACAGCAAGTGCAAAGACAGAAACACACACACCGTCAGTCTTCCTGTGGGAGTGAAATGCGTATCAGTACACGACGCTCGTTCTCATGGCTGTAACCTAACCATGTCTGTCTGGACCATGTTGTGACGGAAAGATGGAGACCACTTGATGATTTAAAAATCTGCGAGCTCATTGGGAAACCTCTTTGTCTTGGTTCTGCTCTGTTTAATAGAACTAATCCCTGTCATTTAGAAGGCTACTGAAGCAGAGGCATTTTAGACTGACTGTGTGTCTAAACATTGACATTTTGTTCTATGGACACAAGGTTTCCTTTTTAATCGGTAGACTAATATAAGGAAATGAACTACATGCTAAAATTAGTACTGCAAAAATACACTTCCAGCTTAAATAAAGGCTGGCATGATCATTATCACACGTTGGCCTTGTCAACTCAATGGAATAAGCAATGAATCACTGAACATGAGCACATACAATGCACACAGGGCACTTACAGGGTGGATAGTCTAAACAGGTGTTCAACATTCTTAGGCGAAGCAGAATTAGTAGTAAAATAAGCCTGGTACTGGAAATAAGGAACAGATCGAATGGAAGTGGAAGCGAAAAGATCTGTAAATCCAATCCTGTAGCTGCTGGCTTGTCGAGTTCGGTCTGATTGATAGACTAATCAATGGCTCATGACCATCCTCTGGCCTCACCTGGTAAACTGCTTAGACAGCTGTAGAAGACCGGTACGAAATTACCAAGGAAAGCTGTCTCTCTCTCACACACACACAGACACACAGACACACACACACAACACTGCCCATTCACAACCCTACTGTTCATGGCTAAAGCAGTCTTTGTGGTTTTCATCAGCCCTCCATTTGGGAGTCATATAAGTGGCTTTGAGGTGACCTCTCTGGCCTGGTTTAGCCGTTATACAGAGCTTGGCCTAGCAAGGCAAAATGGGCAAAAAAGCGGGACACTCTAAAACTGCAACATTTGGTCGTCTCAGCTTTGTGGCAGAATGCATACGATATAGAATAGCAGGATTATAACAACCGCATGTGGCCACTCAGAAGCCCAACTGGCAGCATTTCGGTCAGGGGTCCTTGTCTAGAGGCTCGTAATATTTGGGTGTCCTTGACATTAAAAGAGGAGGACCCCTGGACTAGACTGGACGTGGCTGGGGAAGGGTTGGGATACAACGATTTGGGGTAATGGCACTGGGAACAGGGACAGGAGACCTGCAGAGGGAAATGATTTTTCCGTGTCAGTGCAGTACTTCATTACTCCCAGATGTAGCAGCAGGTAAGCTGAAGCGGCAAGCAACAGGGACACTCATTATCCTGGGAAAAAGGAACCTTGTTACTGAACGTCCATTAAAAGTTAGGCTTACTCTGGGACGGTCACGCAACAGGGGCGTGTGTGTGTTGGTGTGTGTGTGTGTGTGTGTGTGTGTGTGTGTGTGTGAGAGAGAGACCTTAAAATCACCAGACCACCAAAAACGGAACTAAAAGGGTACCCAGACATGTAGGCCAACGGACTCTGTCCTCTAGCAGCAGTTGTGATTCTGCTCCAGAAATGTATCCAAGAGGATACATGTTAAAATACGCCCCTATTCCATCATCCTCAACTCCTCATCACCAAAGCACTGCACGCAGTATAAGCACTCCCACATAAATGCACACAATCCGATGAGCAGTCTATGCACACGCAACTACATGACCACACGCAACTACACGAACACACAATCATAGAACCGTAAAACGACACAACCGCACGAATGTACAAGCACACTATCACACAAGCACACAGGCAGACTCTGCAGAGGACTTGGCGACCATTCAGAGAACACACTCCACTCTGCCAAGGCCTCCTGGATATCTACTCATCCAGTCTTTCGCTGACACACACACTGACTTCCATTGCAGTTGGCAGGTAAACTGAGAAGGAGAATCCATGTGTATACCTACACAAGCAAGACGGAGAGCGGTTGTGTGCCCACAGTGAGAGAGAGTGTGCAGGAATGGACAGAGTGTATGCAGGACATCAGAATAAACCATGTGTGTACTCACAGGCGTGACAGGGCTGGGTTCTTCTGGAACAGTAGTTCTGGAAGCTGCTGCAGTTGGTTCCTATTCAGACGCCTGTCACAGGGAATACGTGATCAGTACAACAGATTGAATCCTCAGAGGATACATTATCAGTACAGCAGATCGGCTGCTCAGAGGATACATTATCGCTACAGCAGTTTGACTCCTCAGAGGATACATTATCAGTACAGCATATTGACTCCTCAGAGGATACATGATCAGTACAGTAGACTGACTCCTCAGAGAAAACAAGATAAGTACAGCAGATGAGTCCTAGTCCAGTATGATCTGATCTGTACTCCAGGGTACAACAATGTTAACAATATCACATAATTTCATGAAAATGAATGCCAACACCGCATATAGCAAAACATCTATACATTATATTTCAGTTCAATTGCAAACAACCAAAATGTCCCTTCTTATTTCCCAAAATGTAATTTCAACAGTCCCCTTTGACGCACTGTATCAGCTATGTGAACAAATCCAGCTTGCATCTGTAGGGGACTATGAAAACAACGGTTACTAAATAACATTTGTAGAGACAGATGAGCGTTGGAGCCTCCAGGCAGCTTGGCTTGGCGCTGCACCCCCTCCCCAGGATAATGAATGAAAGAGGCTGGCAGGGTTTATGCAAATACAACCATTAAGGAAATTAGGAACAGGCTGCTGCTAATTGCCGCTTGAAACCACAGCTTTATACTGTCTCAGGGCTCCGTTGGAAACAGACGGCAGTGAGTGGCGGTGAAGGAGAATGAATGGGAAAGGAGACACAGGTTGGGTCACTCCTGTAAGCACAGCACCGACAGATGTGTGAGCCCAGAGGCAGAGACAGACACACCGGTTACTAACTGGGTTGAAGTTGGAGGATTCTAATGGACTCCACAGTTTCTTTTGGTGGCTCAGTTCACTGAGCGGTCGGTATACACTAAGCTGGTGGTACAGATGTTGTTAGTCCAATTCTTGCTCAGCTCACTGACCAGATAGTTGTGAAACAGCAGCTGGCCTGTACCCAGATCCAAGACCTACCCAGAGCGTAGGTCTCTGATGCAATCCTCTGAGAAGAACTCCTCAGTATCCCCGCGGCTAACGCTACCAAAGCTTTACTCCAGCCGTCATCTGCCTGTGCTGCTTCATTTAAACCGTGTCCTTCTGTACATTGGGTGTGTTGCTTTTTTCGAGACTGAACGCAGGATCGTTGTGGAGTGGCGTGACGAGGTGGTGGGCTCCGGGTGAGGACTTTTATCCCAAACGTCGGGCGTCCGGGGAAAAAGCAGGATTAATGATCATGGTCATGGACAGACATATTGTTTTTTTCACCTTGCCTGCTCAGGGATTTGATCTAGCAGCCTTTCGGTTAATGGCCAGATGCTCTGAACACTAGGCTGTCTGCCGCCAGGAGGATGAGTTGGGTAATGCTAATTTACAACTGACCTGTTCCGAGGTCAACAATGCAGATGGACAGATGGGCTGAAGTACAGCAAACACACTCACACACACACACACACACACACACACACACACACACACAGGCTACTTACAGTCTCTCCAGCTCCTTCATGTCGTCAAACGCTCCACGCTCTACGGCTCCGATCTGATTCTCCATCAGCTGCCTACAGTAACAAAGGGGAGATAGGGACTTCAACACAGTCCATTTGAATAGCTACAGAGACAGGTCTCACTGAAGTACATCACAAAAGCACATTGTGTACAGTTTGAAACTCTCAAATCAAAGCCAGTAAACTTTAAATTGTTGCGTCTCGCAAGCTTCACATCTTCAAGTTGCACAGGGTTCCACAACAATGTAAAAGAGTAACATAACAAAGAGAAGTTAAGAGAAGTGTAGGAGAAGTTTAAAGTAAGTCAGTGTTTATTTCTTGAGATTGACTGCTCGTATATATATTCATTTAGAATGATTGGACGTCTTGGTCTGTGGCAAATTATGTCGATAAATGGGGTGCTTATTTATCACTAATAATATTTTTGTTGTAAATATAGTACATTAATATACAGCTCCAGAAAAAATCAAGAGACCACTGCACTTTTTTCTTCCTTTACAAAAAAGTTGAAAAGGAAAGTTGTGTGAGAAACAGAAGTGTTCAAGTGGTCCCTTAATATTAACCCTTCTGTTTCTCACTCAAAACCTTCTTTTTCGACTTTATTGGGAAGGAAAGAAAAATGACTCTACATTTTTTCCAGAGCTGTATTATATATAGTGTGTTTACTATGCATCTGCTCAATTGTATTAGTTTCTGTGTTATACTCATGTTGGGTTAGTTAATATTACATGCTAAAATCTTGTATGGCTTTTTATGTGTATGTTGAAATGAAAGCAATCTGTAGATAATGTCTTACTGTTTGCCTATGGGTTATTTTTCTCCCATCTTTTCTTTCATTCACTTAGTACATGATTACATCTATCTCAGATATATTCTCCAATGTCCCATGTGCAAATATCCAAATCTAAACTGGGTTCCTCTGTCAAACCAGAGAAAGTCAAGAGGAGACCAACCCACACTCAGGCTCAGGGGAAATGAGGGTGGTCGGAGTTGGAGGGCGCTGGGAGCTGGGAGGTGAAGTCCAATGTTAAGTGTGTATGTGTGTAGGCTGGCTGGTTCCAGCACTCCTTTGCACCATGGCAATGGTGTGGTCCATCCATCCATCCATACATACACACACACACACACACACACACACACACACAGGGCAGTGATGTGTCCGGGCCTTGCTGTGGAATCTTGGCAGCGGGGGTTGGTGGGGGGGGGGGTCCCGGAGACTGTAGCCAGGAAAGAGTTTCCAGAGGCAGGTTAGTGAGGCAGGCCACTGTGTCCTGAGGTCTGGTGGTTAGAGAGGAGGGCAAGGCAGGAGGAATAGGGGCAGGGGTGAGAAATACAGGGGTGAGGCGGGCTGGACCAGGGGTGAGGAAGGGTGAGATCAGAGAGTAGACCGCTAGCGGAGTGCTTCAAAGAACACAGGGAAGAAAGAGACCCACTGAAGAGTTGTCCTCTGTATGACGGACACGCCACAGCATTGGGTGTGAGCCCGGCTACTCTACTCCTGGGTGAACTCTCCCCAGCACGCACGCACATGCACTGCCAAAGCTAGCGGTTTTGGAAGTGTTGCAATAACAGCGTAGGGAGAGACAAGCGTCCTGGTCTCAGAACCAACAGTAACGCTCCTTCATCCCGAGCGTGTGCGCGCGTCGTGTGTGTCTTTGTGTGCGTTTGTTCGGGCGTCCTGCGAGGCCTCGCAGCTCCTCTCAGCAGCCTGTGTTTCCTCCCAATCGAATATAAATGCAAATGGCTGTTCCTGTTCCCACTCCATAAATATAAAAAGAGGAGTGCAGCTCACCTCCACTCACTCTCCCTCATGAATTTAGATGGAGGTGGAAGGAGAAAGTACTTCTGAATATAGAAATTTCATCAACGGTTAGTTCAGTTCTTTATTTGTCCTTATACACTTTCCCCGATTGCTGTCCTCATTCCAAGCATCCAAACTCTCGGGGACTAAGTCACCCCATAACTTCCTATGCAAATCATCACTTGATCATTGGAGCGGTTGAAGATAAGAAAGTGTTATTTCGTAGTGTTACCATATTCCTGCGTGACGCTTTTGGAAACAGTGAAATAGTTTTCTCTTCTTGTTTTCAGCAGGAAAAGGCCTGAAGTATTACAGACAGCGTTCAAACTATAAACCCTGAATGCAAGGCGGCAGAAGGTCCCTCCTGCACAACACCTCCCTCTCCTCTGTACATGGCCGTCAACTGTGTTTTTAAAAGGGTGATTTAGATAGGATCATTTCAATTATCTACTAACTCTTACACTTACATTAACCCAACCCTAACATTTACACTTATCCTAACCCAAATGTTGACTCTTGTGCTAAACCAAACTTCTACCGTTACCCTCACAGCATTTTAACCTAACCTTTATACATCAACAGATCGTCATCAAGGTTAACCCTAACCCTAATCCTAACCCTAACCCTAACCCTTGAGCTGGATTATATGCTAAGAGTGAACATATGGAATGGCCCTCTTCCATTAGGAACATAGTGCTACTGTACAGAACCCTGTGTTCTCTCTATCTCCCAGCAGACAATATCTCTAACTGTGTGGGAGAACTGGTCCTCCCTTCGGGTCACACACATGCCGTCACTGGGGGGTTCTTAGGATCAAAAGGTCAGACCACTGTTAGTCCGCTGAGTCAGGGAGGGAGGATATCCAGGTTTCACCAACCCATGACCCCTACAGACACACGGACTGTGAATGCTAGTGTGTCCTGTGGGACTCCATGCCGGGACGCTCTTGTCTGACATTTCGTGGCCCTGTAAGGAGCTGTTTCCTTTTACCTTGCTGTTGACGAGCTGGCGACATGGAGACCTTTAACCTCTATAGGGGGGTGGAAGGGAGAGGAAGAAGGTCTGGACCGAGGAGGAAGAAGAAGGAGGAGGTCTGGGGGGGTTGAGAGAATGGGGAAAATAACCTAGAGTCCACTCCACTGGCTTCTAGATGAACATCATGGTCCTTTCCTACCCATGGTCTTCAACCAGCCACCGCTGGTTTTCAGCTCAGCCCGTCAAACCTCTCTGCCCTTGCATCCCAATGGTGAAACCAGTTTCCTTTGAGGCGGAGACAGTAGAGTTCCTGTCCATTTTCAAAAGACCTCAGAAAGCCTACCTTCTTAATAAAGAGTATCTAATGATCTTCTCCCCTTCTCATGTTAGCGCTGACTCTGCTGATAGCTTCTTCACAGGGTACTGTCCATCCTCCAGCAGAGTGGTGTGGTTGTCTCACCCAGCTACCTCAGGATGAATGCACTGACTGTAAGACTGCTAATGAATTTGATTACAATGGCCATGAAGGGTGAAGAGGACTGAGTCGAGGTGTATGAAAGGGGGCAGGACATAACTCCAAAATGCTGGTAGCGGAGGGGCGGGGCGGGGGACATCAGCAGCTCGTCAGTCTCACGTTTCATCTTTAACATGTTTCAGTCTAAAGCACCTTCGAGTAGAGCACTTTAAAACACCTACGCCAGGAATTACAAGTACTGCTGAGCCCCCTGCACAGTAATTCAATGGCTGCACTTTAACATGTTCACAGGGCTTGGACCTATTATGAATCAGTAAGGGTGCTACAGACGGTGTTACCGATGGCAGTAGGCTACTCTGGCTTTGACTTCAATAGAGCCCCGATGGACTGTGAAGTGAGCTGATGCCAGACATTCGTCCGAACTAAAACCACTACAACACAAGCAGTACTGCTAACATTGGCAGAAATTGCCGAGAGCCCATGGAAAGAGCAGAGATGGACGTTGTCGAGGAGACTCCCGAGAGCATTTAACAGCTTTGCGTTCGTACTTGACGCTCGGGGGTTCGTTTGTTGGAAGATCGTATGGTACTTACAGCACGCGGAGGTATTTGAGTCCAGCGAAGTCACTCTTGGTGATGCGTGTTAGGTTATTCCCATTCAGTTCCCTGCGAAGACACACACGTATACACACATTAATGATGTATCCGCTCACGCCCTCTGGGCCTGTTAACCAGTTGACTAAGCGATCAGTGGCACAGAAACAATTTGCTTTTGATACCTGAGTCACAAGCCAACACACACACACGAGCATAAGCACGCTCAAAAGAGGTCAGACCAGCAGACAGGCACGCACACACAGTCATGAATACACATACGTTACTCCAAATGCACACACAGTATGCACATACGTTACTACAAATGCACACACAGTATGCACAAGGCAAAGCTAAAACAAGATAACGGGCTGTGAAGTCTGTAACGGATCCTTCATTGGAGTGGTTTTTGAGACATTGGGGCTTATAAGAGCACCAATAAAATATCCAACTCATTTCAAATGGAATTCCCCCGGGCCTACCCCAACAATGGTTCAGGACATGGGAAGCTAAGTGCTGTGGAAATAACAGAACCAGCCTCCCTGCTGTGAATTGGTCATCATCCAGACAGGATTGTAGTGAGGTGGAGAGAAAGGGAGGGAGGTGAAGATGGGGGGTTGGAGAAAAAGGGAGAGAAGTGGAGTGGCATATACTGGGAAGGATTGCATATGGAATGACTAGTATCTGCTAAGTCTGTAGATCATTTATTTTACCCTTACCTGGTAACTTGAATGACAACATATTTTCATGTATAGCAATTAAGGCAAACTGCCTTGCTCAGGTATTTAACAACAAACGTTTTTCTTTTCCAGCTCTGGGATTTGTTCTAAAAATTTCACATGTCAAATGATTGGCAGCCGTGAAAAAGATTAGCTGAAATGTGCAGTCTAGCTCATTCTAGGTTCTGTAACTCTACAGTGGGGACCCTCTGATTATTGTATGTCCCTCCAACCATCACACGCATTGATTAACAAGGAGACTTGGTAATGGATGCAGATGTAAAGAAAATACTCTTATAAGAAATGTAAAATGTCTTAGAGGCACAAAAACAATTCATTAAAGATTTCTCTGAATAGCATTCCATGAGTTTGGGGCAAAATATTCAAAAGCAGTTTTACACAGTTCTGAATCGGCCACCAGTATCTCCAGTACTATCCAGTCTTGAGAGCGTGTTTGGGAACTGCTGCTCTTCCAGCCAATTTCCTCTATTAGATAGTCTGGAGGTTTTTATGTAAAAACGTCAACACATTACTGACCATTCTAGATGTCAGTGACTCCCAGCCAACTGAAGCATTTAACAGAAAGTGGTGAGTGATACATTTGCACCAGTGATAAAATGCCAGGCCAAATTATAGACTCCATCCAGAAATTTGAGTACAGAAGCTGAGGCATGTATACAAAGTAAAGTATGTTAAACACCAAGATGTGATCTTTTACCAACACAAAAGTTTATTGTACAATATCTTTTCCAAGCTTATGTGACAGACATGATTTATTCCCGGTTGTATTCCTAAATAATCTCTAGCTTTTTCCCCAAATCACTAACATTTGTTTTAAAAGACATTACCATCAAATCAAATCTCAAGTTATTTGTAAGAAGCAACACATTCTATAAAATAACCAATTAGTGTAGTAATGTTTTAGTCATCCAAAGCCAGGTTCTGTGACCTAGAAAATAGCATTTACTTAGTTTTATTTGCATTTACTACCGACCTATTGTCCACAAGTGATATTTGTAACAGTTGTAAAGCAGACTGCAGGTGTATAACAGCTTGTTCAAGAGATGGAGCCGTAGCTTTCAGTACAGGGTTGTCAGCATAAAAATGAAATGTACCATTTCTTAATAAAGAGTTACAGATTTTATTAATAAATTAAGAGAACAATACATGACCCAAAATGTAACCCTGAGGAAGTAATTTGTGGACTACATGAAATGTAGATTTCATTCCATCAGCTACAATAACCTGTTTTCTGTCACTAAGGTCATTTGAAAGCCAGTGGCAAGTGTCTTTGGCTTGCCAAAAGACAGCTTTTTAGTATGTTTTGAGTGATCTATTGTACTGAATGCCTTTGACAGGTCAACAAACAGAGCAACACAGCTTGATTTCTCATCTAAGGGTTTGATATATCATTTACAACCAGTGTAGTTGCTATGATTGTACTGTGTGCAGGTTCAAAATGAGATAGAAATCGGTTTAAAATGTAATTTTCTGATAAAAAGGAACGTAATTGTTTATTTACCAGTGCCTCCAGGATTTTAGCAACAGATGACAATTTAGAGATAAGGCGATAGTTATCAAGGACACTGGTGTCCCCACCCTAATGCAGTGGGCACACGAGCGATTTGCCCAACGTTAGGGATTACGCCCAAAAGGCATGTTAGATTAAATATATGTTTTAGAGGTCCAGAGAGAATTGGATGAGCACTAGTCAATAATCCCGGATCTAGCACATTAGCCCTTGTGGTTTTCTTAGTATCTATAACAAGCAGTGAATCAACAGACTCAGCAAAAAACCTGGACTTTTAAAACCAGTGTGTTGCTAATTAATAACTAGATTTTCATGTATTCCTCAATCATTTAATCCTCTGCTGGGGTCATTGCCAGTTTACCTGCTGCAGTAAACTGGCAATGAAAAGCATCTGCAATTGCATTTTGATCAGGTAGATGCCAACTGCATTTCGTTGTACTGTGCTTGTACTGTTCAATTACAATAAAGTAGAATCTAATCTAATACATCCAACACTATCTGCTGTGGCAGTGAGTTACTGTTCTTCAGGGTTTTAATTGTTTTCCAGAATTTGAAAGGACCCATTTGAGGAGCATTTAAGATCTCTTTAAGGTTCAGCATTTTTATCTGCTACACAGGTACAAACACTAATGAATTACTGGAGTGCTAATTTGGCTAGAATAGCTGAAATGCTCTGAAATGGCTGAAATGCAGTCAAGATCACTTTGGGAAAGGTTGTGCAAAAAAGCTTGTTCACAAGATTTTCTTACATCTCTTTAGAACATGGTTTGGCCTTTGGAATTCGGACATCTCTAATGGAAACAATCATGCAATTATCGCTACTATCCAGCAGAATTACAAACTATTTGCGGTCCATGGTGTGTTTTAGCAAATTGTTCGTAATATTGGCTTTATGTCTTAAGATCTACAACCGTTTCTTTCTATTAATTCTTGATAGATGAAAAAAATATTTTACTTGCATATTTTCTCCTGTGAAAAAGGAAAGAATGGAAGGCCACAATACAGGTCTTTAAGAATGTGTTGTACTTAAAAGGGTACTGTGTAGAGTCCTGCCTTAAACGTTTACAAGACTGAATTTAAACAATTACACAACTTGTCTCTGCCTCCACAACCTTTACCGATCAATATCAGAATCATATTAGCTAGTCCAGAGTGGTTTAGGGTGGGGGTAGTATTAGCTAGTCCAGAGTGGTTTAGGGTGGGGGTAGTATTAGCTAGTCCAGAGTGGTTTAGGGTGGGGGTAGTATTAGCTAGTCC
>JACXGJ010014418.1:0-14859 GCA_016801105.1 Esox niger
CCTCAGTGTTTTCCATAATATTTTAAACACAAATAGTATGGGAGGATGTATTAAGGAACATGGTTGGGTTAAGAAACATCGGGTATTTTATTCATAATTTAAATTTAATTAATTCTTATTATATCTGAAATTAATTCAAAAGATATGATTTCAAAGGGGCGCGAAAGACAAACATGCGCAGTACATTCATTTCGGTTTCTGACCACTTCCTGGTTGGATAGGATGACATCTATCGCGATAGAGGAAATTTCAGACGTTTTATGGACGACGGCCTTGTCTTGGAATGTAACATAATCGCTTTATCCAAATAGAGTGAAATAAATATTCGTCTGCCACTTTTGGAAAATATAACATCAGTGTGCTTTTTTAAACTACAATGGCCAGAGACAGGAATTGGTAAACTCATGGTAAGTCGCAGCTAACGTTTGCAAGCTAGCGTTAGCTAGTTACTGTACAACTAGATAAATAGATAATACTGTAGCTACTGGTTATCTGTGGTTTAAGGCAAGGTATTTTGTCTGCATTTTAATGGTTTCGATCTGATCTGTGAAAAAACACATCAGTAGCTTTGCAGATGTACTGTACTAGGCTACTGTATGTACTTAGCTAGAAATCCAATTTATAGTGCAGAGAACAGTGGCTAACTGGCTAATGTTATTAGCTTTTCGTGTTATGTCAGCTTGCTTGTTGTGTTCCTTTCTGATCCACCTTTCCTCTTAAAATAGTTGGTCGCCAGCTAATCTATTTAGGTGACACTTAACTAACTACATTAGCTAATGTTAACAATAATCAGTGGGTATCTCTTGATAGGGAGTAGCTATTGTAACGCATATCGAAAACCACACTATCTAGCTAACATGGTTTCAGTATTAGTATAAGTTACATTAACTACCCCGAAATCAAGTTGTCTATTCAATAGAATGACCATTTCGTAGCGTGTTTAGATCAAGGTTAATAACTGCCGTTATTTGGCTCACTATTTACCGAACTATGCCCTAAGTATGAACCTGTCGTAGTTTCGTTACCCTTGACGTCGTTACAGTAAGTAGCTCGGTTAACACAATATGTCAGTCATACCTCTATCCACTGCAGCTTGATTACGTTTGCTAATACAGACACTAGCTACAGAGCTGTACCTTACGTGGATAAAATGCCACTTAGTCGATGATTATGCTAACGCCTTATTATTTTTGGCTATCGTTAGCCACAGCAAAACGTTCAATCAATATGAACTAGCTAGCTAACAGTAGGTAGCTAATTTAACACCTGTCAACAATGTATAGATGACTCATGTTAACTGGCGCTAGCTGTCTTGGATTTCAGGCCGTTGCTTAGTGCAGTGGGATGACTAAACAAACACATCTCCATAATGCCATGCCTTCATTCTGGCCAAATCTGCCTGTTGTGTGAATGGTTGGATGGGACGGGTTGTTGACTAGTTCAAGGCCAGCTGTTATTTTTCTTCTGCTTTATCGACTTGTCTGTATGGAATGGCATTTCAACTGTCTAACGTGTGTTAACTTATTATGTGGTTGCGGCAGAACAAAGCTGCGGAAATACATCTTTCCGTTGACTCGTGGTGCTATTTCCATCACTTGTTTGGAGGACTGGTGGACGGGCAGACGTGGGTTTTGTAATGCTCTGAGATTGATGTGCTTGTGTGTACGTGTAGGGGATGAGAGGAGCCAAGGTGCAGCAGCGTTCAGGGCTGTGGTCTTAGTAACTCTCTGTGGGCTCAGGATGGCGCAGGGAGGCCCTCAGCTAGACTATCACATTCTGCAGGACCTCAAGCAGCGCTTCCCCGAGATCCCAGAGGGCGTGGTTTCACAGTACCTTCTGCAGGTAGGGTGCAGCCCACTGTGAATGCGAACAAGGCGGACAGAACACGTCAATTTCTAACCTGGCAATGTGACTTTTCTTTTCAATTGATTTCATTGAGCCAGACACCCATTATCTCAGGCATCTGGTGTGTGTACAAAACACCACATAGTGCTGTATGAGAATTGGGGTGCCGTTATGATTATGGATTAATTTATTTATACAGACACCTTTTTTTTCTCATTGTAATACCTGCATGTTGTAACACTTATCTAAGCTTATACATATGGCATGTTAACTGTTGAACTTTGACAGCTGTTTTGGTGATTTGGTTGCTCTATTTCGATTGATAGTGAGGTTCAGGGTTTCTACAGTCGACAGTTTGGGGACACTTGTATCCTTCAGCACTGAGCCTCTGTTTTCCTGCCGTCTGTCTGCTCTCCCCAGAACAACAATAATCTGGATATATGCTGCCAGCTGCTGGCTCAGGAGAGTAACCGGTACCTGTATGGGGAGTACCACAGCCCGGAGGAGGTCCGTTTGAGCCGGAACCACATGCTGCACATCCAGCTGGACTACCCTCCTCCCTCGGAAGGCAAGTCTAATGGTGGGGGGCGGTCACTGGTGCATAGCTCCAGTGACGGTCATATCGAACCCCAGCGGGCCGGCTTCTCTGAGCCCCTCTCGGCTCCGGCTAACATTGCCCCTTTGCTGGGGTACAACCCCTTCTTTATGAACGACCACACAGGGCGCTCGGCCAGCACCCCCACTCCGCCTCCAATGCAGGGAATGTCTCCGACCTATGCCCCCGTCCCCCGCTATACGATGAACCCCATCACGGTCACCCTCCCGCAGAACCTGCCTGCTGCCCTGCAAATCCCTGCTGGTCACTACAGCAACAGTGGTGGCAGCGCCCTCTACATTCGTCCCTCTCCCTCTCAGAGCCCCCAGCCCTCCCCCTGGCCGTCGTCCGGGCAACCTGGGTATCAAGCCTCACCATATAGCACTCCCACCTACCATTCTCCCTACAGCTCTCCACAGCACCAGCCCCAACACCAGGTCCAGCCCCAACACCAGCCCCAACACCAGCCCCAACACCAGGTCCAGCCCCAACACCAGGTCCAGCCCCAACACCAGGTCCAGCCCCAACACCAGGTCCAGCCCCAACACCAGGTCCAGCCCCAGCAGTCTCATGTGTTTCTGCCCATCAGCCCGCCCACCCCAGCCAGCATGCCCTACCAGCCACAGCAGATCTATCGGCCGTACCTGCCAAAGAGCCCCTTGAAGAACCAGATTGAGATAACCCTGGAGGGCCCACCACCCCGAAGTAACTCCCCCGTCCACTGTCCCCCGGGCCAGACGTTGTACATGACCAGCAGCCCTTCCCCCAGCTCACCCCAGCGGGCCCTCAGTCTGAGCGGCGGGGGGCCCAACACCTTCCACCCCGGGGTCTACATGCACACGGGCCCCGCGAGGCCAAGACCCGCCTCCTCACCGCAGCCGGGCAACCAGCCAGGCTACACTGTCAAGATCAAAGTTTCTCCGGGTCAGGCCCGGCAGCAGAGACCCCCCTCCGGCTCTCCTCCTGAGTCTCTGCTCAACATGGTGGATCAGGGGGAACACCATGCCCTGGCCCCAGCCCCCATTCTGCCCATCTCTGCCCTGCCCGCCAACATCTCCTGCCACGTCGCGAACCGCATGCCGCGCCGCTCCAGCTCAGGTTCTGATGACTATGCTTATACCCAAGGTAGGCCACACTTGATGAATTGATTCAGGTAGCGGAGTATGTATGCAGTGAGCCTTCTGAAAGTGTTCAGACCCCTTCACTTTCTCCCCAGTTGTTTGTGTTATATATTTTCCATTAATCTACAAACAATACCCCAAGATGATAAAGCAAAAACTAGGTTTTTAGAAATGTGTGTCAATTTATTGTATATAAAAAAATTGAAGTGTCTCATGTATAATAAATACATGAGACCTTCCAGTCCCTGCAGCTGGGAAGCATCCCCAAAGCATGATGCTCCCACCCCCATGTTTCACCGTAGGGATGGGTAGTACCAGATGAAGAGTGGGCCTTGTTTTTGCCTGACATAAGACTTGGCAAAAAGTTGGTCGTGCCTGGGACTCTTACCTCACTTCACAACCTGGCTGTCACTTTGAGGAAGAGAAGTCGACCCTAGCTGCTGAATTCAGAGTTGAACCCTAATAAGTAGCTCACCTCGTCGCGTAGCTAGCTATCTTTAAACGTAGCTAGGTTATCGTGTTTTATATGTTCTGTTATTCGAATCTCAGTTTAAAATAAAGAATTCTGTAGCTCTTAGTGAACACGTAACCTATCCCTTAATATATAGCTTGAGGTTGTCATATGAAAGCACTCACCAAATTCTTCACCATTGACCCTGTAATTCTTCACCATTGACCCTGTAATTCTTCCTTCATAAATGCACCAGATAGTTGCAGTTCCATTTGATGCGCAACATATATATTGTATTTGTAATCTTATCTACATGTAATCATTGTAATGAATGACATGGTCTGTTTTCGTCTGCACCGATGCAACCAACTCCAAAGCCGTTACGTTGGCAATGGCCTTGATAACGTAAGTGAGGCTCGCTAAACCTCTCTTGTTAAACATAATAACGTTACCTAAATGAATAACAAAGTCAGTACAGTAGAAAATCGCACCAATACAACCTTCTCCACAGCAACTCATGCTGTCAATTGTGGGTCATTTAAACAGTAGGAATGGTTTACCTGGCATTGGGAAAACGTTTTTATTATTATTATTACCGGTACATTTGTCACAATGTTCTGTGTTATACTGGTGGCGCTATGGTACACTGACCACCCATAGAACCAACGGTCATTTGGGGAAATTAGCACTCAACTTTGCTTTGACAATGAAGAATATCTTCTCCTTCACTTCCCGAACAATTGCGTTATTAATCCACCCTGATCGAATATACTGCCTGCACTTTCCGACGCGTTCGTTTTGGTATCAGTGTAAAGGGATATATTCTCCACAAGGTATGTACACATCCCCAAAGCTCAGCTCCGGCTGGGATATCGCTGTTTTTAACGATGTAAATAACACAACGGGTGCTTTATATGGGTCACTAGTGCTTAAGACTGGCAGTGTGTTTGTATACCTTTGTTTTTCATGTTTTGTGAGGTCATCATTGCACTTGTGTAAAAGTATAACATTTGACCGGCTTGTGCAGTAGCTGAATAGAATTCCCAGTGTTAGCCGCCATGTATTAATTATGTATGGGAGCAAACACGTGACTAAAAATTATGAATTAAGTAATGCCTATCCGTGTAGTCGACCAGCATGAACAGCCTATTAATATACGGCTGCAATAGCCTACCCTTACATTCTGCAAAGTGATTTATCGTCATGCAAATTGTGATATTCCAAACGATGCGCTATCGTGGTCAGTTAGCGGGCTGTCTCTCCATCTAGCTAACCATCTAGTCTATATTGTGTTTACACTTGAAATTCAAATAACTTGCCTTGATAAAAAAATAGTGCAATGTTGTGTTTCATCATTACAAATTTACTGTTATATTAAATTGTATTCATTCACATAATTAGACACCTTCTGATGATAAAAGTTATAAATCGTGAAACACAGAAATAAGAAAAATTTGAACGGAAAAAACAGTTGAGGGAAAAATGAAATGAAATTTTGAACAAAATCAACAGGATTTCATAGGGCCGTAAGAAAGGTGTGCGTTTTTTAAATCCTGTCCAATCAATTTAATCCACCACAGGCATCCTCGCCAAGTTCTAGAGACTCAAGGATGATCAAAGGACACAGGATGAATCCAAGCTCAGATTGAGTGTCCTGGCAAAGGGTCTGAATACTTAAGTAAATTATATGCTTCAGTTTTTCATTTTCCAAGAAGTTGCACACATTTCAAACATTTTTTTGGCTTTATCATTATAGGGTATTTGGTGTGGGTGTGTGGGTGTGTGGGTGTGTGGGGGTGTGTGGGTGTGTGGGTGGGTGGGGGTGTGTGGGTGGGTGGGGGTGGGTGGGTGGGTGGGTTGGTGTGTGGATGGGTACACATAATCCCTGATCTCTGCATGTCTCCCCATGTATTTGCTGGCCCTGTTCTGTGTGTTTGAAGCGCTGTGTTCCCTCCACTCCAGCTCTGCTCCTGCACCAGAGGGCTCGGATGGAGCGCCTGATGAAGGAGCTGCTCATGGAGAGGCAGAAGCTGGAACAGCTCAAGGCAGACGTCAATGACAAGGAGTACGACGCTCTGCAGAGACGCTTCAGACGTGTCAACAGCACCAACCTCATCCCCAGGGTGAGAGATGTAGTGATGAGAAGTTTGACTACTGAATCAGATCTTTCGAGACGTTCAGTAAAAGGTTTGATTATTTTGAATCATTTCATCCATTTGAGTCAATAATGGCTACACCCCTCGAGCCAGTGAATGCTCATCCTCATAATGCCGTCTTCTCTATCAAAAATAAAATACTACATTATAGTGGAGCACACGGCCTCGTCCTCAGAGAAAAGGCCTACTGAAAGTGGAGCACACGGCCTCGTCCTCAGAGAAAAGGCCTACTGAAAGGGGAGCACACGGCCTCGTCCTCAGAGAAAAGGCCTACTGAAAGTGGAGCACACGGCCTCGTCCTCAGAGAAAAGGCCTACTGAAAGGGGAGCACACGGCCTCGTCCTCACAGAAAAGGCCTACTGAAAGGGGAGCACACGGCCTCGTCCTCACAGAAAAGGCCTACTTAAAGGTGGTTGGGACGGCATAGGAACCTAACTAGATTTATAACTGTTTAAGATACGGACTGCGCAAACAAACTGCTTTGACTGTCTGAAGACAGGGAAATACAGTGTGTGCCGAAAGTCAAACTAATAGGCAAAATAGTAAATGTGCCATATATGTCCCGTTCTACAAGGGACGGTAAATCAATGCAGGGTCGGATTGGGTTGACATTTTCTATTAGGTGTGTTGTTGTTTAATCCAAACCGCTGGTGTGTTTCCGGTTCCAGCCTGAAGAGATGACCCGATTGCGGAGTCTGAACCGACAGCTTCAGATTGATATCGACTGCACCCTGAAGGAGACAGATCTACTGCAATCTAGAGGTACACACACACACACACACACACACACACACACCATCACCTGAGGAAACTCTTTTGAAGATGGTGTACAGGAGCCCATAATCAGGATCAAACATCTGCTGTATGTGTTGTATCATTTCAACAGGGAAGTTTGATCCAAAAGCCGAGAACAGCTTTTATAAGGACATTCGGACAGGTCCAGGGATTCCACCCAAGGTGGAACGGAACGGTGAGACCTATCCAGTAACCCGTCACCGTTAGCCGACACTTCACTTCAAGGGGAAATATTAGAATGATACATACGTTTTAAGCATGATTAGATTCCATTCATCATCCCTTTATTCTTGAAGAACAAAACATCTCAGTGTGTAGTGATCTGACTCTCATGCTCCATCAGTAACCCAAAATACAGCCCTGGAAAAAATTAAGAGACCACTGCACCATTTTCTTTCCTTTCCAAAAAAGTTAAAACGGAAGGTTTTGAGAGAGGAACAGAGGGTTCAAATTAAGAGACCACTGCAAATTGAACTCTTCTGTTCCTTACTCAAAACTTTCCTTTTGAACTATTTTTTGGAATGGAAAGACAAAGGAGCAGTGGTCTCTTTTTCTGGAGCTGTATGAGCTAGTTTAATCATCAGCATAATTCATAGTCATACTGAATGCAGAAGCTCCCTTGTGGAGCAGTTCAGTCTGGCCTCTCGCCAGGTCGTCATTGTAAACCACAGTTGGTTCTCAGTCTGCTTACCTGGTTGAATTGAGGTGTATCAGTAGGACCGTAACCGTGGTCATTCACCTGACCAGTCATCCAAGACTCTGTGACGTCTAGTGGCATTGGCTCTTGTTTACAAAAACCTTTTGGCATGACAACGAGGATAGTGGAAAGTCCTGTGTTCGGCCTCATCAGGATGCTCATTATCCCCAGCAACACATTAACCAGGAGAGTAGTCTGGCCTTCTATATTTAACCAGCCATCCTAGATCCAATCTGGCCATTTAGTTTCAATTAAACCAACTTTTCTAGAGCGTTTCAAGAGTCTTGCCTATAAAAGTGAACTATATTCGTTTCTTGATATGATGCAAAGACTCCATGCTGTAAAAGTTCCAACATATTTTGTAGTGTCCTGAGGTAAATGTTGTCATCGGTGCCCAGTGTTGGTTGGTGATGCTGAGCTTGTGCACCTGTCTTCTCAGAGAGGACTCTGAAGCCCAAGACGGTCTCAGCTGGTCCGCAGAGAGACGAGGACTTTGAGGGGGCCCAGTGGAGCTGTGAAGAATGCACCTTCCTCAACCACCCTGCCCTTAACCGCTGTGAACAATGTGAGATGCCGCGCTGCACCTGAACCCAGCCCGGCCCACACAACCGTGTCTCCTCCCCCTTACTGCCTCCATCCATGTAAACCCCTCCCACTGGCTCCCCGCCCACATCTGTGTGACCTTCCTTTGTCAATCGATATATTAGCCCCTCCCACCTGCTGAGGAAGAGCCACTATCCAGCCCCACCCCCAACCATCCCATGCACTTTGACTCGTTTGGATTGCAGGAAGACATTTTCACAGGAGGATGGCGGTTGACTGTCCCCGTGGCAACCCAAGAGGGAGGGGCTGGCTGTTGGGTAGCGAGTGTGCCAACAGAACGACAAAACGAGTCGCTGTTGTTTTTGCGTACGGAGGACGAGGTGGTATGGCGTACTGAATGAACATTCCATTGCAGAATGACTGAGACTGCCTTGTTTACATGACTGATCCCATTCCCATCCCCACAGACTGACAGACGGGGGCGCTTCTCCCAGTGCCCCCCCCCGTACCGTTTAGCAGGGCTGCACTCTGACCGTGGGACAATGCAATGACTAAAAGAAAGAGTCAGATGAACTAATCCTGATGTAGACTATACACTGTATTGGCTCTGTACCAAGAGCTTCTTCCTTCATCCAGTGAAGAACACTAAAGAGACTTGCATATGAATATATTCCTGGTACTTTTATGCGTATTATTGCTCACACTGTATTCTGTGTTATGAAGATGTTGATTTTCCCTGTTGCAAATGCCTCATGTTGCTGTACCTAATAAAGGAGCTGATTCTATCGGACCGATGCTTACACTTGGAATGTAGTTGTTCTGGTAGTTTCTGGAGACTCTTGAAAAATGTGTTTACTATAGTTTGTTTTCAGTGGCATTTCAATTCATGCATTTCTGCTTGCTTTGACTTAGACACCCGCACAGACAACTGAGAAGCATAAACACAATGGACTTTTTCATTCTGTTTTATTTTGTTTAGTAGCCGACAGAAGAGTGCAGCATGCAATCCACACACACAAACACACCTTGCTTTGGACTCACACCTACCTCAAACACGGGGACACACTCTTCCCTTCTGGATATTAGTGAACCTACTGGGTCAAATTGAGAAATGAGAGAATCTTCCGGAGCTACGTGTTCTCTAGAACTCAGCTGGGTTAAGAGGCCTCTACGTCTATCGTCCCAAATGGCTGCTTAACCACTACCTAGTGTACCACTACCCGACCAGGGAACCTCATTTAAACATGATTGACCCATGTAGGGAATAGTGTGCTGTTTGGGATGAACAGCCCTAAAGTGTGTAAGGGGCATCTCCGAGTGCGCGCACACTATTCTATGAAACAAACAATTAGAAATGTTTTTAACACATGAAACCATGTCTACTGTACTTTCACATGTACCTGCTATTACTATTTGCAGCGGGCCCTTCAGGGACCCAGTAGGGGCCAGCAGTATTCAGCTTGTCTTTTGAGGGGCCATCTGTATAACTGGCCTATGCTTATATGGAAGCAGTTACACTGTACTTGGAATATATTGTGAGACTTGGTGTTCACACTGAGAAGGTTAGGTGCCACTAGTGGCCCTCAGGGTTTTAGCATGGACATAATCATTGAAGAAATGTTCAGGTTTTATAGTCTAGCGGATGGAATTTTCACAATTTCTGATGACCCGGTCATCTGCCTGGAACCTTTGACCTCATTGGCTGATCCTTCCTGGTGATGTTCATTGGCTGATCCTTGTTTGGAATCATGTGAAACCAGGCCCATAGGAAAGATTAGGTTAAAACACTACCCACCTCCCTCTATTAAAACCTTATAGATTCTTGAATGGGAAATACTTATGGCATGCATTCTCTAAGCTTCTCTTTGGGCCTTACCCAGCATGCCAAGCTTTCATGAGACACCAGGATGAGAACCAATAGTCTGGCTGGTTTATGTCCTTGTCCCCGTTAAACTGCATTTACCTAAGATGTAGTGGGAGCGGGATTGGTGAAAGAAATCCTACTGGCTAAATGCTTCCTGCCTTAACCTACCCAGTACTGTTTCGGATATGATCTGAGAGGCGCAAGCAAAGACGATCACAGTGAATGTAATGGCATGCATCCTGGGTTGGGTCTTCCAAAGTCTTTCTCCACTGGAAAACTGTCCATCTGGACCCTCCTGCTCTCTGATTTGTCTGTGCGTGTGTCCATCACTCAACAGTCTCATTTCATTGGTCAACTGGTCATCAGTGAGGTCAGCTATTCCATCTGTCCTCTTTGGCGTATTAAATACACAGCAGTGCCTGCCAACTCCTGGAGCCCTCATAGAAAAGGCAGCTTTACAGTTGGCTCAGACTGTTTCACTGAGGGAGCTGATTGGTCTTCATCGTTCCACCGAATGGTTTGATTGGCTTTTCAACCTCACCTCAACCTCACACTGTAAGCCAACCATCTGCTATGTAAGTGTATTGTGGCAGTCAATGTTAATTCTCCAGTCTGGGTGTCAATATGTATTTTTTCCAAGACAACCACATCAAATTGTGTAGTCCTCTTCTATCACAGTGCTTGTGGGGAATATGAATTTGTAGACACCATGTCTGTCACAGCGTTTGAAGGGAACAGGAAGTGGGTAATTATTTTGTGGAAGTGTGATTGTGCAGAGAGCGCTCTTCCTTTTCTTGTCCTGCCTGGTTTAGTAATAGTCTTCATAGTTCTTTGGGTTGAGGCAGTACAGAATGGCCCCTCCAAAGGAGAAGATGGTGCCCCCCCAGGCCAGGCCGTAGCCCCAATTGAACTCGTGGTATATCCTCAAGCTGATGGTCTCAATGAACTTGACAGGGAAGAGGATCAGACTGCAAACCTGAAGTACCACTGTTGGGAGGAGAGGGAGTAGTGAGGTAGAGACAGACACCAGCCATGCAGCTAATGCTTAAAGATCAGTAAAATACACTATGCCATAATATACTCTGCTTTACCAAACCATATTATATCTTACCATAATATACCATACTGTACCACACCATACTATACCATTCTAAACCATTCTAAATTATACCATACCATATTATACCATTCTAAACCAAACTAAATTATACCATACCATTCTAAACCATTCTAAATTATATCATACCATACTATACCATTCTAAACCATACTAAATTATACCATACCATACCATTCTAAACCATACTAAATTATACCATACCATACTATACCATTCTAAACCATACAAAATTATACCATACCATAACAATCTAAACCATACCATACCATTCTAAACCATACTAAATTATACCATACCATACCATTCTAAACCATACAAAATTATACCATACCATAACAATCTAAACCATACCATACCATTCTAAACCATACTAAATTATACCATACCATACTATACCATTCTAAACCATACTATACCATTCTAAACCATACTAAATTATACCATACCATACCATACCATTCTAAACCATACTATATTATACCATACCATACCATTCTAAACCATACTATACCATTCTAAACCATGCTAAATTATACCATTCCATACCATACCATTGTAAACCATACTATACCATACCTGCTGCAAACAGCATGACAGCGATGGGTTTGTAGCAATGGCTCCTGGAACCAACACAGACTGACACCAGGGCCACAAGGAAGGCCAACAGGATCAGGACAGCACCACCCAGGAGAAGAGCCAACGTGGCAATCTGCCAGTCTGAAAGAAAGACGGAAAGACAGAAATAGAGGGAAAGATAGAAACACAGAAAGAGGAAAAGTTAGAGAATTGGTTCAGATAGCCCTGCTCAAATGTCTTTAGTAGCACCTCTATTTAGAAAACAAAAATCTTGAATAGTGTAGTTGAATAAACTGCCCCATTTCAAGGAAGCTAAAGTCAGCTGATGTTTGCAATAGCCATTTAAAAAACCGGGAACCAGGGATTACAGTTTTCCTTGGCACAGAGTTTGCTTTGAAGATGATGAACTGTCTGTTAAACTGGGTGACGTGGAATAGAAACCTTTCCTTTTATCACGGTGCGCATGGGGATTTTTACCAAAAAATAAATATCCCACGGACACAGTGAAAATGGACACCCCCTCTGTAACGGCAGGCTCTCATCCCACAGCACACCTCCGTCTGTAACGGCAGGCTCTCATCCCACAGCACACCTCCGTCTGTAACGGCAGGCCCTCATCCCATAGCACCCCCCCTCTGTAACGGCAGGCCCTCATCCCACAGCACACCTCCGTCTGTAACGGCAGGCTCTCATCCCACAGCACACCTCCGTCTGTAACGGCAGGCTCTCATCCCACAGCACACCTCCGTCTGTAACGGCAGGCTCTCATCCCACAGCACACCTCCGTCTGTAACGGCAGGCTCTCATCCCACAGCACCCCCCCGTCTGTAACGGCAGGCTCTCATCCCACAGCACCCCCCCATCTGTAACGGCAGGCTCTCATCCCACGAAACACCCCCTCTGCTACAGTAGGCTTTTTTCATGGGGTCATAAGCCTGGTGATCCATGTTAACAGAACAGCGAACGGTCCAGGAATGTTAACCCAACGCTGAAATAACATACCAAACACAGCAGAAATAGAACAAAACTATCACACACGCACGCACGCACGCACGCACACACGCACACACGCACACACGCACACAATGTATTTTTCTTACATACACAAACACTAGATCTCCCTGCTAGGCGTCTCAACAGATCACAGTGAAGCAGCAGAATTGGACATTATCTGTCTGACTCTGATTATAGGCATCAGGTCTGTCTGTCTGGTCTAAAGACATCAGAATTCTTAGTTCTCTGGTTCTCACTGGCTTCCACACGGTCTTAGAAGTCCAGAGTATAAACGGTTTGACTGATGGACTGCCTACTGATAAAACCAGCAATGAAGGATCTTAATTTGTTCATCACACTGCAGTGAAAGAACTTTATATACATATGTTGGATTTTACTTTTCGGAAAAGATTTCTAAAGTTTAGATTTCACCAGATTTGATTTATAGATCTGCTGGCATGTAAACTGAGTGACATCCTGTACCTCTAACTGTTTAATAGTTGCCAGTACAGGTCTCTAAACTGCTGTTCATCTAGAAGGGCTGTGTGTGGGAGGCCTGTAAATAAACAAGGGATGTTATTATGAGGTTGATTACCAAAGTTGTTTTATAATTATAAAATGTAATTCTGGAATACGTGTGTGGAGTGCTGGCCTGAATACAGTGTTTAGAAAGAAGACATTTTAAAGATGTATTGTTCATGACCATGACAGCTAAGCGAATAAAAGTTAATGATCTCTGTTGCAAAGCATCGGACAATAAGAGAAAGGGTGGAAGCTGCTTGAACTACTCCTGTCAGAACGAACTTCCTTTTACATGGAAAGCTGTTTAAGCATAAACAACCATTCACGCTTGACTAAATATGGCTTCTACAACTTGGACCGGTCATCACAGGAAGCTGACAGATACTCACAAAAAGCAGAACCCCAGCGCTTTCATAAGACAAGGTACAGAATGGCAACGACCTGTCATTTGGAGTGACCTCATTGGCTGCTTCTCCAACAACAGAAGCTACACAACCACCTGGTTGCTTCGTTTTCTAAATAGTCTTTCCAGTCATCCTGTAATCATTTGGGGAACTGCATTCGTTATCAGTCTGCATCAGTTCTAAGGAAGCAGGACAATCTCTGACGCTAAGAGGTTTGGAACAGGCCCACATGCTCCCTGTGAGAAATACACCCTGGAGCTACAGTGCTGCAAAGGCAGGAAACTTCCACTTTTAATCGAGGTCTCCACAATGCGTCCTATTCAGTGCACTTCAGTTTGAGGTCTGGTGAAAAGAACAGATTTTTGGGAGTGAGCCAATGTCCTGTGTGATGGTGGATGGAGATGTGAGATCCAATCTGATCGTTAATTAAATCTCCTGGCTCACAGTTCTAAATAGCGTCTAGGCTACATGGATCTCTGCTTCTTTTTTAAACAAACAACACAAAATAATATGATGGGGACGGTGAAGAGACACCAACACTTTGGTAATATTATTTTTAATTATGTATCTGGCGGGTGTTTTAATGTCTGCAAAATGTCAATCTGTTAACATATTCCAACTGTAGGAACGATAATGGACGTGCATTCATGTGTACTTTAGCCTTTGTTCAGATCAGTAATAATCACAGGCATTAAAGTCAGGCAGCATTGACAGTGCAGATACATGACAATTTACGGCATATTTTGAGATACATTTTCAGTGCACCCCACCAGACTTTGTTGATGGTCAAATGGCCCCCTGGGGGGAAGTGAGTTTGACAGCCTTGCCCTAGAGACAATAAATTTTTCACTGCTGAGTCCTGAGACAGTTATTACACTTCTCTATATTCCACCACCATCCATTACCTTTGAAGTGAACTTGGATCAGCACTAATAAATGACTTGTCATGCAACACTTCGTGTTTGCACACTCGCTCCTCATTGGTTCCTACCATCTTACTGACCTGGCCTCAGGGCAAAGCCTTTTACACACTCGCTCCACATTGGTTCCTACCATCTTACTGACCTGGCCTCAGGGCAAAGCCTTTTACACACTCGCTCCACATTGGTTCCTACCATCTTACTGACCTGGCCTCAGGGCAAAGCCTTTTACACACTCGCTCCACATTGGTTCCTAC
>JACXGJ010014419.1:0-14879 GCA_016801105.1 Esox niger
ACTGAGGGTACCATGCTTTACTGTGGGTACCATGCTTTACTGAGGGTCCCATGCTTTACAGAGGGTACCATGCTTTACTGTGGGTACCATGCTTTACTGAGGGTCCCATGCTTTACTGTGGGTACCATGCTTTACTGAGGGTCCCATGCTTTACTGAGGGTACCATGCTTTACTGAGGGTACCATGCTTTACTGTGGGTACCATGCTTTACTGAGGGTCCCATGCTTTACTGAGGGGACCATGAATATTTCATAATACTTTTCCCCCTTGCAACGCCGTACATTTTGGATGTCATCAGGTCCGAATAGGTTGACCTTTGTCTCATCTGACCAAAGTATGGAGTCTCAATATTCTTCACTTTTGTCAACATAGGCCCTGGAAAATGCTGAACAGGCTTTTATGGGCATGGGCTTTAGTAGTGGCTTCCTTCAAGACACCCATGCATGCCACTCATGTGCAACATATGCCGTATCATGTCACGTGAAACAGTTGCCCCAGTTTGTCTTTCTACAGCTTTAGCTCTGATGAACTTGCATGGCGATGAGGTGTAAGGTTCCGTGGACGGCCTGGACATCTCATAATGCTTGCTACAAGTCCATCCTTTTTGAATTGTTTAATAACTTTTGGTACTGTATTCTGACTGATTTGCAATGCTTTACTAATTGTCTTGTAGCCTTGACCTTTTTTTAAATAATCACTTTCTTTCTCAAGATGGACACATCTCTTCCATGTGGTACTATAATTGTCAGCATTGACTGGGAGGAGATTTTATATGGTTCCTTGCAAAAGTATTCTCCCCCCTTGGCCTTTAATTATTTTGTTGCATTACAGCCTTTAGATCGATATTTTTTTAATCTGAATTGTATGTGATGGATCAGAACACAATAGTCTAAGTTGGAGAAGTGAAATGAAAAAAATATATACATAAAACATTTTTTTTTAAATAATAAACTGAAAATTGGCAGTTGTATATGCATGAGGGTTATGAAGCCCATAAAATGCTCTGGTGCAACCAATTACTTTCCAAAGTCACATAATTAGTGAAATGAGTCCACCTGTGTGCAATCTAAGTGTCACATGATCTGTCAGTATATATACACACCTCTTTTGAAAGGCCACAGAGGCTGCAACACCTAAGCAAGAGGCACCAGTAACCAAACACTGCCATGAAGACCAAGGAACTCTCCAAACAAGTAAGGTACAATGTTGTTGATTATACGCCGTACGCTCCATGGCAGAGTGGCCAGAATAAAGCCGTTACTTTCAGCAAAAAACTAAATGGCACGTTTTTAGTTTGCAAAAAGGCATGTGGGAGACTCCCAAAATGTATGGAGGAAGGTGCTCTGGTCTGAGGAGACTAAAATTGAACAGTCCCGCAGCAGGGACTGGGAAACTGGTCAGAGTTGCGGGAAAGATGGATGATGCTAAATACAGGGATATTCTAGAGCATAACCTGTACCACTCTGTGTGTGATTTGAGGCTAGGACAGAGGTTCACCTTCCAGCAGGACAATGGCCCTAAACACACTGTTAAAGCATCACTTGAGTGGTTTGAGGGGAAACATGTAAATGTGTTGGAATGGCCTAGTCAAAGCCCAGACCTCAATCCAATAGAAAATCTGTGATCAGACTTAAAGATTGCTGTTCACAAGCACAAACCATCCAACTTGAAAGAGCTGGAGCAGTTTTGCAAGGATGAAAGGGCACAAACCCCAGTGGTAAGATTTGGCAAGCTCCTAGAGACTTATCCAAAGCGACTTGGAGCTGTGATTGCTTCAAAAGGTGGCTCTACAAAGTATTGACCTTTGGGGAGTGAATAGTTATGCACATTGACTTTTTCGTATTTGTTGTTTGCTTCACAATAAATAAATAAAAACATCTTCAAAGTTGTGGGCATTTTCTGTAAATTTAATGATGCAAATCCTCAAACAATCAATATTAATTCAAGGTTGTGAGGCAACAAAACACAAAAAATGCCAAGGGGGTGAATACTTTTGCAAGGATTGTAGGTTAAATACCACCCTTAACTTATCTTGCAGAAACCTGTGTAATGATTATTTAGACTCATCTCATCTGTTGTTGAATTCTAGTTAATTAGCATTTTACCTAGTTTAATTCCTGAAAGCTTTTTTTGGGGTGTACTCTTTTTTGGACCATGGTCTGAAATAACTTTGTTCAAACACTTTCAGTTTTGTTTTTTTCTACAGACAAATCTCATTTGCAACCATTGAATCAGAGTTGCTGGAATATCTTATTGTATAGGATTGAATAGAAAGCATTCATTTTAAAGAGAGACAGATGGTTTTCTGAGATATCTGTTGGGGTGTACTCATTTATTCTGTATGTGGGTTTTAGAGATGAATTGTACATGATAATGTTGGAATTCTGCATTAAACATTACTGTCTGTTTTTTACCACCAGATCTGATTGAGGCTACTAAGGAGTCCAATGTAAACATCCCACAGATGGCAGACACATTGTTTGAGAGGGCCACTAACGCCAGCTGGGTGGTGGTCTTCAAAGCCCTGATCACCACGCACCACATGATGGTTGCTGGCAACGAGGTAAGAGACAGACAACCACCACTTTTCCTACAGTTTGTTTTTCAGTCACATGGGTGTGGGTGTCGTTGTTTCTCATTGGCATGCTTTGGTTGTATAACAAGTGCTGGGTGGGTGTTTAGTTAGCCTTTATAACGGTAGTTCTCAAGTCCTCAAGACCCAGAGTTGTGCTGGTTTTAATTTTGCCTCTCTTATTAGTGATTGATTTAGAGCTGGGACATCAGGTGAAGGCGGTTGGCCTCTACATTAATTCATTCAGCCGGTTCCTCATTCAATAATTCCATAAATGGTTCTTTCCTTCAATGTAACCTAAGCAAAGGCTGTAAGATAAGCAACTATTTTGTGGTAAATACAACTCCGTAGAAAATTAAGAGACCACTGCACCTTTTTCTTTCATTTACAAAAAAGTCAAAAAGGAATGTTTTGGGTGAGGAACAGAAGGGTTTAAATTAAGAGACCACTGCAAATTGAACGCTTCTGTTCCTCTCTCAAAACGTTCCTTTTAGTCATTTTAGTCGTGTGTGTGTGTGTGTGTGTGTGTGTGTGTGTGTGTGTGTGTGTTGAGGGTGGGAGATGTGGTGATGGGATGCATTTAATTAGAGGTATATTACATCCACTCAGCATGCCTTTGCCCCAACAACTGACTCTATATGCAGGTTTGGGGGGTCTTGAACACAATGCCGGAACTGGGTTAGACTGGGTTGCATTTGTCACTTTGTGCTCTAGCTACTCCTTGTGGTAGTTTGGGCTCCTGCAACATTTCTTGTGGTTGTTGGCTGGGGAATGGGCTTTCCTCAGCGTGTTTATTAGTGAAAACTTACTGGTTGAGTAAGTAGTGTGACAGGATATGTAACAGGTTATGCTCTACTGCTGTCCCATGATGTGAAATTGTTGCAAAGGGGGGAGAAAATTGGAAGACCGTTTAAAAAACATAATCGCAAATATATACTAGGTCAGTTGGCAGAATGACAGGAGAGTTATTGGGTGCTTTTGTCAAAATTAATGTTCTTGAGGCAGCTCTGCCCTGCATATAGAAAG
Source organism: Esox niger (assembly GCA_016801105.1). NCBI lineage: Eukaryota > Metazoa > Chordata > Actinopteri > Esociformes > Esocidae > Esox > Esox niger. The sequence continues at coordinate 3,599 of JACXGJ010014419.1, forward strand.
GATGTAAAAGACTGCGTTAATGGTTTAGATTTGGAGCTTGCAATTCATAAGGCAACATGCTTCGAGTGGACCTTTAGTGTTTATTTGTGCTTGTACTTACCATAACTCTAACCCTGTACCATTACCTTAACTGGAATCTAATTTCCAGACTCTCCAACCCATTTGTTCATCAAACTTAACCATTGTTAGCTAGTAAGAAAGATGCGAGGATCTTCGATTTCAGCTGCCACTCTGCTGATCCCCCCTGTCCTTGTCCCTCCGGTTTTGCCTCCAATCTGGACTAGGTTTAATTAGACTCTGGGCTTAGCCCACATGCATTGAACTATTAAAATTTGGACTCTTAATATGTTCACCCGGCACAATCAGAAGAGGACTGGTCACCCCTCGGAGCCTAGTTCCTAATAAACACTAAAGTAAGCAAACATTGCATGAGCAATGCTCGGGCGGGGTCCACCTGAGTCAGGTGGAGCCGGAGCGCCGGCGGGGTCAGGTGGAGCCGGAGCGCCGGCGGGGTCAGGTGGAGCCGGAGCGCCGGCGGGGTCAGGTGGAGCCGGAGCAGAATGAGGCAGCGGAAACCGGAGCGGGAGGGGTGGCAGGGGCTCGTCGTCCCTCCCCTCTGGTGGTGGCAGCAGAAATCCCTCCTCTAGCCATTCTGGTGGCGGCAGTGGCTCCTGGGAGGGACCTGAACAGAGGCACATAGCCCCCCCCCCCAAAAAAAAATTGGGGGCGGCGGCGGGCCGCGGAGCAGGCCGGATGGCCAACCTGCTGCCAGTCCAGTCCAGCCGAGGTCACCGGCCAGGGCTTAGGGGTTGCCACTGGGGCAGCCAATCCTCCAGTGGGAGACGGTAGGGGTCCTCCTCGGAGTCAGAGTCCGGCCATCTGAGGAGGTCCCCTACCGTCCACCTCTGCTGTCTCCATTGGGTTGGGTCGGTCATTGTGTCACGAGGCGGTGAAGTGAGATGGAGGCAAACACAGATGTGCAGGGTAAATCCTTTTAATGTTGGAAAAACAAAACAAAACCGAGTGCCAGGCCCTACTAAAAACAGAACACACTGAATCTAGGCAAGGGGCGAACATGGAGCAGGAGCAAATGGACAGCAAACAGACATTGACAATGACACAACCAAGGAAGGGAGAAACTGGCTGAACTAAATACACAGACTAACGAGGAGAACAGAAACAGGTGGGGGCAAAACACAGGTGAACGAAATACACTGATCAACTGAAACAAGGAAATGACAGATCACAGACAAACAGAAAACACGGAACAGAACGGCCCCAGCAGGCCGGGACCGTGACCGATTGCATTGTGGTTGAGTTTAAATTATTGTTAAAATAAAACAATGATTTTGGTACATTTGTATGTACAGTGGGGAGAACAAGAATTTGATACACTGCTGATTTCACAGGTTTTCCTATTTACAAAGCATGTAGAGGTCTGTAATGTTTACTATAGGTACACTTAAACTGTGAGAGACGGAATCTAAAACAAAAATAGAGAAATTCACATTGCATGATTTTTAAATAATTTATTTGCATTTTGTTGCATGATATAAGTATTTGATCACCTACCAACCAGTAAGAACTCCGGATCTCACAGACCTGTTAGTTTTTCTTTAAGAAGCCCTCCTGTTCTCCACTCATTACCTGCAACTGTTTGAACTCGTTACCTGTATAAAAGACACCTGTCCACACAGAATCAAACAGAATCCAACCTCTCCACAATGGCCAAGACCAGAGAGCTGTGTAAGGACATCAGGGATAAAATTGTAGACATGCACAAGGCTGGGATGGGCAACAGGACAATAGGCAAGCAGCTTGGTGAGAAGGCAACAACTGTTGGCGCAATTATTAGAAAATGGAAGAAGTTCAAGATGACGGTCAATCTCCCTCGCTCTGGGTCTCCATGCAAGATTTCTCCTTGTGGGGCATCAATGATCATGAGGAAGGTGAGGGATCAGCCCAGAACTACACGGCAGGACCTGGTCAATGACCTGAAGAGAGCTGGGACCACAGTCTCAAAGAAAACCATTACACAATCATGGATTAAAATCCTGCAGTGCACGCAAGGTCCCCCTTCTCAAGCCAGCGCATGTCCAGGCTCGTCTGAAGTTTGCTTTACGATGTGGTTCCGATGAGACAAAAATAGTGCTCCCACACAACCATATGTTCAATACATATGGGAGTGTGAGTGGAATCAGCTTTAAAACATACCTGCAGATGTCCAAGCTTTCTTGAAGACCTTTGATGCTCCAGAGTGCCTTGACCCCTGGGGATGCTTTTTTTTGGTGGTCATACCAACGCAGTTTATTTGAAGTTTACAGCTCGAGAAGGGGAGACTATTCAGTATAATGATGTATGTTGTTTTTACCCATTCTGCCCCAGGACCTCAGATAATCTTTTTGCAGATTACATGAGAACATTCCTGAAGCACAAGCAGGAAGCTAGTGGCTTGCCGCCATCTTTGGTTGACGCTGATTCTAAAGAACAGTATATCTGTGAATATCATGAAAAGTAGGGTGTGCAGCTTGACAAGGAAAACATAGTTGTAAACAGTGCTAGGCGATCTTTGGCGGAATTGGCAATGAATAGTCTTTGGGGTAAGATGGGTGAGCCGTCTAACCTTATTAACACAATGCTAATCATAGATCCGGAGGAGTTTAGCCACTACCTTTTTTTCAGTAAAATAGACATTGGTTATTTCTCTTTCATTTCAGACACAGTTGCGATGGTACAGTGGCGTTACACAAAACAGACACCAATCAAACCACGTAACGGCAACATTTTTATTGCTGTGTTCACAACCGTTTATACTACACTCGAGTTGTATGTACTCTTGGAGAAGTTGGATAGACGTGTATTGACACAGACCCTGATTCAGTGATCTTTGTCACACGCCATGGGGATTGGGTGCCCCTAATGGGGCATTCTTGGGTGACTTGACCGATGAGTTACCGGATGCTGACAACACTGCTCAATTTGTTAGTGGTCGGCCAAAGACATACGGTTACAAATAAAAGGTCTGACTTTTATCAAAGTAAAAGGCAGTACACTCAACAGCTACAACACAAACATTGTTAATTTGGAGACGCTAACACAATTGGTTGATAACTTTGTACCAGGTGAGGGTAGTGATGATGATCACGTCATTGCTAATGCAGGCACATTTGCAAGAGATAATAGAACATTAACATTGAAAAAACTGGTTGTGTCTAAGCGTTTCAGATTTGTGTGTACTACCAGTGTGTATTGCTCCCTGATTACAGCACAAGGCCTTACGTCCACATACATAGCCATAAACTCTATGAAGATTTTTTGTGTAATTTCCTGTAAAACTGTCATAGTCCACCAATCCAATAACAATACATTTTGGCAGAGGTCTAAAAATAGGTTTTCCTGGTTGCAAACGTGACCCTCATACACACACTTTTAATTGGGTACTTGGCAGTGGTTGAGAGTAGCGCTTGAGCGTGTCCAAGTTTCATGGCTGGTGAAACAGTACCTTTCTTGACAAATAGTGACGCAGATAATACAGTGCGGCAAAAAGGTATTTAGTCAGACACCAATTGTGCAAGTTCTCCCACTTAAAAAGATGAGAGGCCTTTAATTTTCATCATAGGCACACTTCAACTATGAGAGACAAAATGATAAATGAATTCCAGAAAATCACATTGTAGGATTTTTTATAAATTTATTGGTAAGTTATGGTGGAAAATAAGTATTTGGTCAAAAACAAAAGTTAATCTCAATACTTTGTTATATGCCCTTTGTTGGCAATGACAGAGGTCAAACGTTTTCTGTAAGTCTTCACAAGGTTTTCACACACTGTTGCTGGTATTTTGGCCAATTCCTCCATGCAGATCTCCTCTAGAGCAGTGATGTTCTGGGGCTGTCGCTGGCCAACACAGACTTTCAACTCCCTCCAAAGATTTTCTATGTGGTTGAGATCTGGTGACTGGCTAGGTCATTCCAGGACCTTGAAATGCTTCTTACAAAGCCAGTCCTTTGTAGCCCGGGTGGTGTGTTTGGGATCATTGTCATGTTGAAAGACCCAGCCACGTTTCGTCTTCAATGCCCTTGTTGATGGAAGGAGGTTTTCACTCAATATCTCACGATACATAGCCCCATTCATTCTTTACATGGATCAGTCGTCCTGGTCCCTTTGCAGAAAAACAGCCCCACAGCATGATGTTTCCACCCACATGCTTCACAGTAGGCATGGTGTTCTTTGGATGCAACTCAGCATTCTTTCTCCTCCAAACACGACGAGTTGAGTTTTTACCAAAAAGTTCTACTTTGGTTTCATCTGACCATATGACATTCTCCCAGTCCTCTTCGGGATCATCCAAATGCTCTCTAGCAAACCTCAGACGGGCCTGGACATGTACTGGCTTAAGCAGGGGGACACGTCTGGCACTGCATGATTTGAGTCCCTGGCGGCGTAGTGTGTTACAGATGGTAGCCTTTGTTACTTTGGTCCCAGCTCTCTGCAGTTCATTCACTAGGTCCCCCCGTGTGGTTCTGGGATTTTTGCTCACCGTTCTTGTGATCATTTTGACCCCACGGGGTGAGATCTTGCGTTGAGCCCCGGATCGAGGGAGATTATCAGTGGTCTTGTATGTCTTCCATTTTCTTATAATTGCTCCCACAGTTGATTTCTTCACACCAAGCTGCTTACCTATTGCAGATTCAGTCTTCCCAGCCTGGTGCAGGTCTACAATTTTGTTTCTGGTGTCCTTTGACAGCTCTTTGTTCTTGGCCATAGTGAGTTTGGAGTGTGACTGTTTGAGGTTGTGGACAGGTGTCTTTTATACTGATAACAAGTTCAAACAGGTGCCATTAATACAGGTAACGAGTGGAGGACAGAGGAGCATCTTAAAGAAGAAGTTACAGGTCTGTGAGAGCCAGAAATCTTGCTTGTTTGTAGGTGACCAAATACTTATTTTACTGAGGAATTTACCAATAAATTCCTAAAAAATCCTACAATATGATTTTCTGGATTTTTTTTCCACATTTTGTCTCTCATAGCTGAAGTGTACCTATGATGAAAATTACAGCTCTCTAATATATTTTTAAGTGGGAGAACTTGCACAATTGGAGGCTGACTAAATACTTTTTTGCTCCACTGTATATGCAAACAATAACGCACATCCCCTGCTACCATAAGACAGAACTCGTCTTTACCGCAGATCATCCTAACCTTTATGTCCACGCCGTGTTACATGAGTTTCTCTTAAAAGAAGATATCATTATGAACAGGGCAGATCATTTCAAATGTACTATCCACTGAATAGGCAGCCCTTTTCATTGTTCTCACCTGCAGGGTCATTAACATCCACGTGAGCTGCGGCATCCTTGTTAAACAAACCTTCTGAAAACTGTGTCTTTAATGTTTTACATCCATAATTCAGAATGCTCCCTATAACGGCTCTGTATGTGTTGCTACTCCGGCTAATTAAACGGTAATCTAAGGAGACATCCACTTGTGAATATAGGGTGGCTATCGGGTAGTTAATAACCCCAACACGTGCTCTAGCATCAGCATCCGGTTTAGTGATTTTTTTACACATAGGTACAACAAAGTATTGTTTAAATCAACGCAGTCTTCGCCATTTCCTGCAATACAGAACTCCACAGTTCTAATATTGCTGATAGTGTATTTCAATGTATGTATTTTTGTCAATAGATGTGTGAAAGGAACTGTGAATAAATCCAACTCTGTTTTCATACATTCACCAGACATACGGTGTAGGAGTGCCATCTTCCTTAAATATGTTCTCAATCATGCTTGCGGTGTTCCCTTTGTGTGTCCTCCTAGCTGTGTGTTTACTCTTAACCGTGCCTCTTGTTCATGTCCCATTCTTGTGTTTTTTACTCTTTGGTAGGAAAGACCACCTACCAGATGGTCTCTTTCTAACACCTCGAGTCATAACCATCAATCCTGATCCGTCCTGCCGTTTTGTTTGTCGTGACATAACACTGCTGACAACATCACCAACTATATTCCTCGTGGCATTTTTCAGATTTGGTTTTGCTATTGAAAACCCATGCTTCAACAAAGCTACTGCCATCCAGAAAAGCCCTCGGAAAAGGCCCCCTAGACCAGCCCCATACATTGCAGTGCTACCATGATACCCCGGGCAACCGTTACCAATCTGTGTTGTGTAGTATTCAACATACCTTTAACTAAAATGGAGCTCGCATTTTAGAAACATTCTAGTTTTAAATTCACCATACCCTGCCCATACACCATGTGGTTTTATATAAATGTTGATCTCTGCCACTAGTTTTCGTACACCATTGTAATAGCTGGTTTTGAGTTTATACTTCCAAGTTTTGTCATGTCTTGAGTCATGTAGCCCGAATGCGTTTTCACCCCATGTAAAAGTCCTCAACATATGCAGGTATTGGAATTCTATTAAAGATACTTCCCTATCACCTTTCAAATCCATACCTTTGGCAAATGTTGTGGTATACCTCAAATTCGAATTGTTTGGATATACATGTCTTCTATGAGTCACTGGGTAGTGTTATGTAGATCCCATCGTCACCCATGCTGATCGCAGTCAAAGTAAATGACTTGATCCTGAAAATCCTGGAGTTTTATACAGTTTCTAGGTCAATGACTTGTTCTGATGGTGTCCAGTTGTTGAATTTCTCAGGCCAACCATGCAATTTAACAAGACTCATTTTCTTCCCTTTCTGTACTTTCTCATCCCGAACTGCCCCTTTTTCTTAGCCTTTTGTAAACACTCCTCTCAACTTTGAGAGTCTAACAATATCCCCAACCTGGAACTTGTAAGTTTGATGATCATTTCTCATTATTGTGGTACCATACAGGTTCTTGAGAACTATTCTAACATTTTCTTCACAAACATCAGCAGGCTTCATTTTAATAGATCGATGGTAGTTATGGTTGTAACAATAAAATGAATATTGAATTACCTCAACATTGGGATGTGTGTTGGCAGCTGTGAGAATCCTCCACATTTGTAATTATTACTTTTTATTAGATCTCAAGGATCGCTTTGACATTATTTCCTGTAGCAAAATGTTTCATGTTGTGCTTCTTCATTAATATTAACAAATATTTTATAAAAAAAAATCCTTCCCCTTGTCTGTTTTGACTTTTTGTGGTGTTCTTCCTTCTTTTAATGTCTTCAAATGTTCGCTTTACCTCGATAGCGTTTTGATTTCTCAGCACACGAATCCATGCGTATTTGCTTAATACATCTATGCATGTTAACATAAATTTCATGGTAAAATTTTCCACACTAAGCACTCATGTCAACCAAATCTAACTGAAATTGTGAATTTGAACAATAACTCTATTTCTTGGAAAATGTATAGCTACAGGCCTGTGTAGCGTGTATGTATTCTGGGTGAGTAGCCAGTCATTTGCCTTGCCGTTCAGATTATTAAAACATTTTATACCGACATGGTCTTGGTTATTAAAAGGGCTACATACATCAATACCGCTCTTGATAGCTTTGTGCATCAACTGTTTAATTGCTAAACTCACATAGGATTTTTTAGGTACCTGTAAACATGACAACTGAAGTTACCCACCCTTACACAACAGACTCTTTGCTTTCGTCACACCAAGACACTACTGCTTTGCATACAGCTTCCTCATTAAATGTATCTATGTATTGATCGCTGTTCTCACTCAGTCTTTGATTCCTAAAACTTGTGGTGCAATCCGTTACTCCATTTTGCAATAACTCTTGTCAGCATTTGTAAGGTATGACAGATTTAGAGGACCTAGCTGATCACCAAACTTGTCAAGCAAATGGTAGTTTCTTGTCGGGTATGCCGGTGGAATTGAGCTGTCGGGGTCCGGGTACCTTAGAAAGGTTCAGCCTTGTCCTCCAAGGCGTCACACAGCCAGTTCTTCAAACTCCGGTTGGTTGTATTCTTGAGACATATTTCGTAAATTCTTCCGACTGCTTGATAGTCGCAGGCGGTATGTCTGTTTTCATGCTGTGTTGAGGACTGTCTTAGCTTAAAGCAGGGCTTAAGGGTCTCACGTCAGTCGAACAGTCCGCAGTCGCAGTCGCAGTCACACTCTAACCTATTGACATATTCTGGAAATAGTTCCAATCTAACAGAGTCATTCTGTTTCATTCCCTCAATTACTTTAAACAGTACATCTACCATATTATGGGTACACTGTTTTGGATCGATCACACCAGCCTTAAACTCCTGGCATTAGGGTAATTAATTAAATGCAACCTCTGGTATCTCTGGGTTGAAAATGTATCCACCGATCTGACCATCGTCCAACTTCCATTCCTGTGCCAACATATCTTGGTGTAGTTGACAGATTCGGGGTGAACTCTGCATTGGTTTCTTCGGGGGTGGTAATGATGATTGCGGCTCTGTTGTCCATTTGTAATCTCTTGCCGACTCACTGAGCTGTTGTTAAGCTGTTAACCTTCAATGGTGATCGCTGCACAATCCACCATGGTTTGTAATTTTTAGGTACGTTTACTCAGGCCATACTGAATGACCATAACAGGGGTCTGCGTGGCTTAAATACACAGACCACGCCAATCATCTCATAAAACATGATAGGTTAACACCCAGAAGTTGTAACACTTATCGGAACATAAAATGCCGGGTGTTATAGCATTGATGAAACCTGGCACCCCATTTGTTAATCACCAAACATCTTGCCGCTGATATTACACTTATTTATTGCCTGGGAATTTAACATTCTGGAAACCTAAGACCCATTTGTTAAACATCAAACATAACCCACCTGTTATAACACTTGTCCGGGGTCTTTATCAATCATTGTAAAACATCAAACATGGACATCAATGCAATCATAAATTACAAAGTCACTGGACATGCATACGTCATTCTGGAAGTCCTGCCCTAACACATGTCATATAGGAAGTCCATATGTCACACTGGAAGTCCCACCCAGCAAACCGGATGTCCTGCCACCTATCAAATCAATCTGGAAGCCCCGCCCACCTGGGTCATAAATCACCAAAGTGACGGAATATGACCTACATTTAATATTCATGGCCATCACGGTCCCTTGACTTAAACCCCATTGATTATCTGCAGGATGAGCTGAAGAGAAAAGTATACAAACGGGATCTTGGTATCTGAAGGGTCTGGAGAGATTCTGTACGGGGAATCCGGCATCTTTACACATTATAGGAGAAGACTTAGAGCTCTTATCTTGGCCAAGGGAGGTTGCGCAAAGTATTAAATGAAGGGGTGCATTGGCATTTGTGGCACAAATAAATGTGAGAATTTTTTGTATCACTTTATTTGAAGGGGTGTGCATAAGAGTGACATGACACTGTCATGATACTGTCATAAACTTGACATGACACATGAACGAATCATTTTGAATGTTTATGAATTGTTGTCATTAGGGGTCATTCGGTTGATTATGTAATTTTTCTAAACTTGACATTAACTGAGACAACATAACCTGTCAGTGTCTTTTTTATGACAACATGACAGTAACCAAGCCAACATTACCTGTCATGAACATGGGCCTAATTCTCAAACTTGAAGAAACTATTTAGCCAGAATTCTGTCTGCCATAAAAGGAACTTTGCTGATCCTGAAACTGGTGCTCATACTCAGCTTAGTGAGCATTAATGGCAGAAATACAAATGGAAAATATGAGTCACTGAAGATTCAACTCAAAATGATTGTGGCACCACTGGTTAGCCATACGCCATTATAATGGTATCTTGGGACTTGAAAAAACATGGAAAAAACTTTTGTTCTGTAATTTTGTTAACATGGATGCAGGACATCCATGTATGTATCTAGTGATTTGCATGAACAATAGGCTAAGTAATATCCATTATTCAAGAGATAATATACATAATCCAATTTGCTAATATGCTTACAGTGCATTATTAAAAAGTAGACTGGCTACTTGCGTCTTCAAATAGGTTTGACACATACAAAATGTATGGTCACATTTGGGGTTGATATAGAGTTTAGAAGGACACTTATATTTAAGGTCACTGACTATGGTTGGCCTTTAGGGGCAGTTTGGCATGGTCATGTTGCGTAGGGGCTGTTAACGATCAAAACCCTTGCGCGTTCTTCTAACTCAAGGAAAAGCCACGTTTTTCTCATCATTTATCCTGTTTTTCTGGTCGGTGAAGTACAAAAGTACACTGGACATTTTGTTACACTTTGATTACTTGCCTGTTAAAGTGTATGTAGAGGCTTGGAAAAGCGTGGTAATTGTATAACTATGACTGAGACCAATATCTACGTAAAATGCCATGACGGTGGTGCATTCCTTTGGAAAAAATGAATTTGTTTCTGTACTGTACTGAAACAACACTCCTGACAATATCCCTAGGATTAATATAGTAGCATTTTGTAACTGTATTATTTAGGAACTCGTTGCACAGTAAGGGTTAGCGATTAGCTAGTTCCTTGTTCCTTGTTGTTATCTGGCTTCGGTTGGTTATAAGCTGGCTCCAGATAGCTGCTAGCTCCAGTCAAGTGTTTGTCAGGTCCGTGTACCACTTTGTTAACTTGCTCAGACATGTTCTCTTTTTGTTAACATGAAGGTAATTTGTTTAACTATCACTATCTAGCCTACTTTATGAATAATGTTTTCAATATGATTATATTATGAATAGTTCATATTACTTAGGCTATTGTACATGAAAAGAACTAAGTACTGTACATGAATGAATGTCCTGTGTCAACATGAACAAATTACACTACACTCTCTAAATGCATTTGTAAACCATTAATAAAATAAAAGTTATCATTGTTAACCGTTTGTTCATGTCTTGTTAATCTTTGTTCATCAATGTTTGTTCAAACTAACCACAGCATTTGTTAATAGTTGTTCATCTACCCTAATCAGAAAGTGTTACCAAAGTAGGATTGTTGAAAGTTTTTTTTTTTTAGGAAACATTTGTTGTGCAAAAATAATAAAGGAAATGTATTGCTTTTGTTAAGGTATTTAAAAGCATTTGACAGACTTGATTACATCTTTTACAGTATTTGATCAACTTAATGACAAGTACAAATTGTACCACTGTACTTGAGGTCAAGAAAAATATTATTGACACCCTTATGAATGCATTAGACAGTGTTACAACACATAATGATATCTTTATGATATCAGTCCAAATTGTGCCACTTTACCTGAGGTCAAGAAAAATAAGAATGACACAATTCTAATGGTCTCATGACAACCAATGTCAAAGCCAACCACATATGATAGTTCTATTTAATGCTAACACATAAAGCTAAATAGTTTCTTAAAGTT
>JACXGJ010014420.1:0-14879 GCA_016801105.1 Esox niger
CAGCAGGGGGCGCTGGCTGCGGCTCCCGGGCAGCAGGGGGCGCTGGCTGCGGCTCCCGGGCAGCAGGGGGCTCTGGCTGCAGCTCCCGGGCAGCAGGGGGCGCTGGCTGCGGCTCCCTGGCAGCAGAGGACGCTGGCTGCGGCTGCCGGGCAGCAGGGGGCGCTGGCTGCGGCTCCCGGGTTGCAGGGGGCGTTGGCTGCGGCTCCCGGGATGCAGGGGGCGCTGACTGCAACTGAATCACCCCCCCATAGGAGTGGTGCCACGGACTCCTCCTGCCACCTCTCCAGGAGCGGAGGATGTGCCTTGGGGTCTTCCGCTCGCACTCCTAGCACCCTCCCAAAGAATTATTGGGGATGTTGCCGCCAGATTGCGCTTTCGCCTCCTTCGTCTGCCCCTCCGGGTTTGATGTTGAGCCGGCAAGCAGAACAGCGGGAGATGGTAGGGAGATACCTCCTCATCGGTGTCAACCTCAAGCCAGGAGTGCAGTGGGTGACGGTAGGGGTATTCCTGATCGGTGTCGCTATCCGGCCAACCGAGGAGTTCCCCTACTGTCCAACTCAGCCGCGCACTTACTTGGTCAATCATTCTGTCACAATCGGGTGTAGTGGAGCGGACGAACCAGGTTCATGCAAAGGGTGGCAGTCGATGATGTTCTTTTTATTTGAAAGAAACACAGAGCAATGTAAAGAAAACTGAAACAAGCAAACAAAACTCACCACTGACAACAGGACACACTGCAACATGGAACAGTGACTGACAAATGAGGGGAGCAGAGGAGAAACATTTAAACACGTACTAATGACCTAATTGTGACCTGGTGTTAGTGACCGTTGGAGACAAGAAAAATTAAGGGGACCGGGATGAGTTCATGGCAGTTGGAAAGACAGCAAAAGCGGGAGATGGCAGAGCATTCCATCACCTCACCGTCACAACACTTTATGTATCAGGACAAGGATGTTTTTAAAAAGCAATATAAATGAAAAACATTTTTGATTGGTATTAATACTTTGTAATATCTAGTGTTGCCTCTAAAATTGTGAATATTTCATCGACAAATAACTCTATCAACCTGAGTTGGACCACTGGGCTCAAGAAATGCCAACACGAATTTGTTCTTCAGAACCTCAGATTTAAATGTTGTTGTAAGGAAACAAAGTGTATGTATGCAGAAAAACTAAATAAACATCTAATGCTGTATAAAATATGAAAGTTATAAAAACAAGTAAATACATAAGATATACATCACAAGTCCTAAGCTACAAAATGGCCTTGTGACAGTGAGGTGACGGACTGCTCCGTCATCTCCCGCTTTTCCTATCTCTCCAAAAGTCAGGAACTCATCCCGGTCCCCTTCATGCTCCAGCCTGCTTCCGGATCTTGTCATAATTCCACTCTTGGTGTTCATGGTCAATTAGTGTGAGGAAAGAGTATTGTACACAATGTCTAGTGAAAACAAATGCTGCTGCAAGTTCTCCTTGACTGTAGAATGCTTAAAAGGCCCACAAACATTACTCTAGGAAAGTTCACGTTGATATGTTAATTTTCATGATCATTAGAATGTCTTCACATAGGATTAAATAGATCTAAAATAATTATAAATAACAATCCCTTTAGCTGAGCGAACTACTTATTTATAATGAATAAAAATATGTTGATATGTTGTATATGGACATTTATTTCAAACTTAAAATAATGCAATATATTGTCCAATATTCCGTTTCTTTATATATTGTTTTTGTGTGGAAAACCGAAGGACAAACCAATGTTTACTATCTTCAACAATTACATGCTTTCATCCAAACTCACTTATTCATGTCTGCATACAGTACATTTATAATGGGTTGTCACAGTGGGGAGCCAACTCAAAACCTTGGTGCTGGAAGCTCCATGCCACCGAGACCCAACCATTATATTCATTATACATCAACTCTGTTAAATGGTTGTCTTGCTTGATTGGAACCATATGAAATGTTGTGTTTCCAAAGAAATACACCTTTAGCAACACATCAGCCTTGAAACCCAGACTATTCTGGCCCACTCCTATAATAGGCTTCCTGCCCTGACAAACACATCACATGCATTCTGTGTTCGAATGATGTTGTGTATCTAAGAGGAAACAGCTTAAACGGAGGACATACAGAAATGAGACTTCCTGTAAAATAATGTGAGGTACAAGAGTTTCAGTAGCTGTAACACCGCTTGTCATGTCGTGTTGTGGGACCAGAGGCTAGGGGAACACATTCCGGAACCTGTGTCCACTGATAAGTCTACTACGGTGGCCAACAGGTGCACATCACAAAATTAGTGATACAAACAAAAGTTAAAAACACAACATTTACAGACAATCCAACATGAACAAAAATGAAACATTTATACAAATGCAACATTTCCGAAAACAATCAGGTACCCACAACACCACAAAATTTACTGACAACACAACAGCCTTACAACACAACAACATTGGGTTACACCACAACAGCATAAGCCCAGAACAAAACAGCATTAGCCCAAAACACAACATTTGCTGATATGCTGCATTTCAAGTTTGCTCAAAACAGAAGTGATCCAGACCACTAGGGGCAGTGCCAGGTGGAATTAGTTGGGTTTACAACAAAATATAAATGTCACTTCATTCTGGGGGACTGACTGGGCTTTCTTATTTTATTGTTTTCATTATTAGCTAGCCATCGTGAACCATTATTAAATAAAATGTTTTGCAATGAGTAAGTTTACATTTCTTCCCTGCGAAGGAGCTAGTAACGAACATTGATTCCTGATTGATGAAGGTCAGAAAAAGGTGTTTGGTGGCAGTACATTGTGACATTAACTTGTTACAAGATGTGCAGTACACATTTCATTGCCAGTGACTTCAGTGAGGAAAAAGTTGGTACATAATTAAGGGCACATACAAATACGTAAATCCAAGTGACTAGATGGATTGTCTCTAAGTTCCAGTATTGTCTTGTGGATTTGACTGTCTACTGAATTAATAGATTATATATACACACACACACACACACACACACACACATATACATTTCTGGAAATATTAAGAGACAACTGCTAATATTTCTTAAATCAGCATCTCTACATGTATGGCAGCCATTCCATTCCAATGTGTGTTAAATTTTAACACAGTCACACCTCATTTTACTAAAAGAGTTACTGATTAGGTGATTACCTGAACCAAATCAAATTAACGAGGAAAAGTACTAAAACCACTGCTGTGATCATCAGTATCCTCTGGAAGGCAAAAACAGTGCAAGTACTACCTCAAAGGACACAAGGATGGTTTTCCATCAAGGCAGATGAAGGAAAATCCAGGCTTATTTTGATAGGTCTGGCTAATTTAATTGAGAGTTTGGTTCCATTACTGTGGCTTATAGGTGTCCCTGCTCAGTAACCAAGGTAACTTACACCGCTAAATCAGGTGTAAACAGATTTAAAAACAACCTTTCCATGTCTTCTCATGTTTACATCACATTTGTGACTTGTATGAATTTACGTGTACCACATTCATTTTCATTAAAAGAACAGTAAGACCTTGTTGGTCAGATGCTACTTTTGTTGTTTTGTCTTAATCATTTGAAACATACTGGAATGTGAATGTGCCTTTTCTTTTCATTTGGAATTGAACTGTACTTTAGTTTTTTACTTAATGTTTCTTGTGTGATGGGGGGAATATGGAATCTGTGTAATAATGTAATATTCAAATTGTGTTATGAAGGTATGAATCATTGAGAGGTAAGTAATAAAATGCTAATTAATTATTTAAAAATCAGCAGTACATCAAATACTTGTTCTCCCCTATGTATACATTCAATGTATATATCAACTAGTAACCAACTTTACAGTGAGAGCATTTTGGAACATGCATTGAAAAGGAAAATTCTTCTGCATTATTTTCTCCCTTGGTTTGTGAGGGTCCTCTATTATTTAATCACTATATGTAACCACTAAATTCTTAGTTTAATTCTTGAGCATCAATAATGTTGTTCAGTTTCACTATTGTCACAATCTATGAGCCCATTCTTTAGGTTTTAGTTATTTTTCAATGACACCCATATTTTCCATGTACTTCAGTTCCTTCCCCACATCTTTTCTAAGGGGATCAGGCACTTCTCACTGTGACTTCGGAGTTTATTCGAAAATGATGTACTCCAGGAATACATCCCAGTCCAGTGAATAGATCCTCATATTCTCTCAGTGTCTGATTCAACTTGATCTTTGATTTCATCGATCATCTGAAGGAAGCCAGTTCAGTGCCTGATGTTCTTCCAAGTATTGTACATGCATTTTGCTCTATTACCTGGATTTCCAGCTCAAACAGGATGTCTTTAAAAAGGCATTTAAGTGTGTTCTGTCCCAATGGCGACATCTGATGGCCAGAATATGTCACTAGCTTACAGCGTGTGGTTTTCATTGCTTCACTGTGTAGCTTCAATACTTCTACATATCTTATGGATATAACGTTACATTTTCAAGCTTGACTGTAAGTGTTTGGTTGTTCTCAGTAAGCATTTCCATCCACTGCTCCTTCCCAGTTGGCATGTTCTATTTTTCTGCTTCAGCTATGTTACAGTTTTGTCTCTTTCCGTTTAATTGTTACAGTGAACATGTCGTTGATGGAGACTGTTCCACTTTGTATTCTGTGTATACTGCTTTAGTTTTCTGTCGTTCCTTCTGTGACAGGCTTTACAAGTCTGACCATATGCAGGGCACTTTGGTTGTTCATGGCTGTATCCATACCTCATGCATTCTGCTTGTGACTTATTTCTGCTTGTGACTTTTCATGTTCTATTGTTCATTCTCTGTCTTTTTTCATGTATTTCTTTTCAAGCAAGCAAGTTCATTTATATAGCACAATTCATACATAGAAGTTTTTGCACAGGCCTTTCTGCTTTCTCATGGAGCGTTTTCCAGCCAACTTTGTCTCACCTCCCTAGCGCAGCAAATGTCTACTGCTCTTGCTAACGTTAAGTCGGGCTCTCTTTGCAGATTGCCTCTTACATGATCATGCCACACAATTCTGCCCCTTATCAACGATTCCGTTAAGTCTCCAATATCACAATCCTTAGATTTGTTCTTTATATCTGTCATATATGCATCAAGTAACTCTGACTGGCCTTGCACTCGCGCAAAAACGAATGTCTCTTGTACGTCTGTTTTTTTTCTTTTGAATTGTCCAAAGTGTCTACATCGCAAAAGTAAACTTGTTGAATACCTTGATAGGTAAGTGACACTCTTTATTTGCTCTGACATCTCAGAGATTCTATATGAGATGCATACAAACTTCTGAATCCACATTCTGACTTGGAGACGGTCTTAGTTTGAAAGCCAACATTTATGGTTAGTTCTCAAGTACAATCAGTAAGAATAATAATCACTATAGGAAAAGCATTGCTATGCAAAACATTTAATTAGGTACACCTTGTCAGTACAGGGTTGGACCCCCTTTTGCCTTCAGAACTGCCTTATTTCTTATTCGTGGCATAGATTCAATTGCAAAGGTGATCTATCATCTCAGTACAGTGAAGTAATCGTCATGTTCAAGAAACCAGGTCAGATTATGTGAGCTTTGTGACATGGGGCATTATCCTGCTAGAAGTTCTGTAGCCATGAGAAGAGGGGTATCCTGTGGTCAAAAAGGGATGGACATTGTCAGTAACATTACATGGGTAGACTGTGGCATTTAAATTATGCTTAATTGGAAAATATCCCCCACACCATTACACCTCCACCACTGGCCTGAACCGTTGACATAAGGCAGGATGGATCCATGCTTTCATGTTATATCAAAGTCGGACCCCAACAAGTCTATATTTAAGTTACTGTTGTTGTTACCAGTCTGGCCATTCTCTTCTGACCCTGCCATCAATAAGGCATTTTTGCTCAGAGAACTGCCATTCAATGGATACTTAAAAAAGCAATGCTCAATATGTGAAGTGAGTCTTCACTTCAGCAGTAATTAATACATGAACTTCTTTAATGAAAAGATCATCACCATTAGAAAAGTTGTAGTTCTCAAAATCACAGTTGTCATGAGAATGTCCTGAACTTGTGACCTGGTGACCTGGGGACACTGGATTTTTTTCATATTGTATTGCTCGAAACGTTCACTAAATTAATAATGAGTACTAAACCTACAAATTTTCAACAATGCCCAATTCCAACAAAATTATTTAAGGCGACACTTTCTATGCTAGGTTAGCCAATGTTTGGAAATAAAGACTTTTCTGAAAAAATCTAATCTGGATCCAGAAATATTAAACAATTAACCTTGATCCCAAAGTCTCGGTTTTGGCCCATTATTGTTTTCTCTATATATGTTGCCTGGTGATCTGTTGTATTCAAGCGGTGCCGCCCTGTAGTTAGGGAGAGCAAGGTAAGAATACTTTTCTGCCTCCACTGCCTTCTTCAGCAGTTGTTTCACAATCTGCACCCCTTTTTCAGGTAGCCCATTTGACTGCAGGTAGAGTTACATGATCAAATCCGTACTCTTACACAAAGACTCCTTGCTACTGTGGTCCATTATTACTCTCAAGAATGACTGGAATGCCATGCCTTGGGATAGTTAAAGTGACTTTATGTTGACTAAGTAGTCCTGTCCTTTGAGTTGGAACAAATCCACGCCCTCCCTCAAAGGATCATTTGATTTGCCTTGAGCCCGAAATGGCTCGTTTGGCTGTCTGTACCTGTGTTGATGGTGAATGTAACAGCGTTGTGTTAGTTTCTCAATGTTTCTGTTCATATATAGCCAAACCAAAAGTGCGTCTTTTGCATTTGTCAATACCTTTGTGTTCTAGCTTAGCCATTTGTGATTTCATGGATATAGGAATGATTATTTAGCTAATTTCAAAAGAACTCAGTCAATCACAGACAGTTTGCCTCTGTAAAGCGGAAATGGATTTGGTTCTGTAGCCTTACATCTCCTGGTGAGTGAATCCTCTGTATGATCTCTTGCAGCTATCTGTTACTCGCCACAGGAGTTGCAGTCTGTTTCCATTATTCCGTGGACACAGGCACCTGGGCCTGTATACACTCCAAATTAATCTGAACATCTTGTTCAACATGGACATTGGACATGTATCACTCACACTTAGCCTGCTGATACCATCAGCCACTATCAAAGGTTTACTGGGTGTAAATCACGTCACGTGGTATTTCTGGAGACATACCAGATGATTAATCGTGGCACATCCCCAAGTGCCTTTTTCAAAATTGCCATTGACAGTTCATGATCAGTCTTACCTTCATATTAGTGTCCCCTCTCTGTCGTACATATTCATTAATATTCTCGCATCCAAAAACTGAAACCAAGGTCTCTTTTTCTATTTGCGCTTGGTTCTTTTCAGCTGTTGTCCTTGTTCTGGATGCAAAAGCAATGGGAATCCATGCCATGGAACTGCAGCAATACTGCTCCCAGAACGTCTTTAGATGCGTCGGTTGACACGTTTGTCTTCATCATAGTATTTCTGCACCAGGTCATGGATCAGACTGTTCTTAATCTCATCCCATTCTCTAGAATGTTCGTGCTTCCACTGCCACAATTGTTGTTTTCCAATAAGCTACACACAGCTTTAGTGTTGACAGGTTAGGCATAAACTTTCCCACGTAACTTTCCTGCTGCTGTCAACTTGGTGCCAAGATACGTGGTCTTGATTCCCCCAAAACATACACTTCCCTGTTCAGTTTCAGCCCTGTCTTCCTTGCCTTTTCTAACACCCTGTGTAGTCTTTCATTGTGTACTGCTTTTGTTTTTGTATGGAAGGACTAGTCTTCCAAATGGTGGATATACAACATGTTGAGATTTCCTCATCTTGGACGATTTGGTAGAATCCTGAAGATGCGTGTAGTTTGGAGACGCACTTTCCATTGTACTTGTGATGTCTGACTTCCTTGGTAACTTATAGTCCTGTCTTTTAATCCATTTGCTCGTCTTTTGGATCCATGCAGTCTCGGAACTCTGTTCTTTTTCTCCACTGTCACGGGTGAAGTAACAATTTCGGCTCCTTTATTTTTTCAAATGTCTTTCTCAGAGGTTGTAATTCTGAATGTTGCTTTGCTTAAAGAGCTATGGGCACTTTATGTGCTAGGTGAGTGAGTAGTACAGCATCTTCTTTCAGCAGAATTTTGTACCGCTCTGGTAAGCGACCTATACATTTAAATATGTTTTTATATGCTTTCTCTTCCATATTTTCAATTCTTATCCTCTGCTGTTTTGCCGCTACACCACTGGGTGTCACTAAGTTACTATGAATGACTATAACGAATTTTCTCACATGCTCTTATATCTAGTTGGGACCGAATGTCCCTACTGCATGAAGTTAGATATTTGATCAATCAAAACAACTATAAAGGGCTCAGCATTTGGTGCTCTACGATTTACATGATAATTGTCTTGTATTATTTAAAAAGTAAATTCTTCAGACCCAATGAAACTTTTGCAAGAGACCATTTGCTACAGTGTCAGGGTCAATCATTCAGTATTATAATTTAGGATATTAATATTATTTTAAACATTTTAATTTCAGAAAAATTTCAATAGCTCAGACCCTATAAAACATCTGTGGAAATGGCCAACATGTTATAATGACCAACACAATGATATAGCATTAGGGACATCTGCTCTACCATAAACATCCTTTAGTTTTACAAGTGAAACATGTTGTACCTTATTAAGTTTTATAAGCATTTTTCTATCTCAAATGGTCAATAGCTCAAAGCGCATAGATCTTTTTTCAAAATAACCAACTGATATCTTCAGGGAAAGTTGCTCTAATATTCAATATCCTTTATTTTAGCAGATTTTTAATTTTGGAAATAGTTAATAGTTTTTAAAGCTCAATATCTCAGACCCAATACAAATTATATCCAAATAACCTACTGAAATATGTCCAGGGACATCTGATCTACCATCAACATCCTTTAATTTGACAAATTTTATCAATTTTTTACTCTTGCTGTTGTTCTTTCCTTCTTTTTGTTCCTCTCATGATCTGTCTATTTCTCTTTCATTTCTTTCTCCTCCTTTCCCCATCTTAATTTCTTTCTGTCTCCACCTGCCCCCGCCCCATCTCTCTCTACCTTTCCATGCAACCAACTATTGCTGCCTCACCTTAATTCACTTTCAAACACCTTCAATACCACCATCTCACAAAGGATCTCTCCATCTTAACATCACTTCCTCTTATCCTTTCCCTTGTTTTAGTAGCTGAAAGTTAAAATGGAGATTGGTAGAAAGAGTGCTTTAGTAGGAGTGTAAGAGATATTGAATGTACTGGACACCAAATGTAGTGTATGATTTCTCCAACACAGAGGTGATGATACATCAAAAGCTCCTGTCTGCAGAACAGTAAAAGAGCAATACAGCTCTCCTCAAAGATTATACCTTGGAGAAAATGGATGCCCTGTAAGTAATATCCAGATAAGATGGCCACTCTATTACACCATTATGGTACAGACAACGGAACGTTTTTTCCAGTGCTTGTTAGTGGTAATTTTGATGATGTGTTCAGTGTGTTTGTTCTAATGATTTATGTTGCATGATGTTGGGTGTTAAGGTTTTACACTAGCCCTCAGTCTGCCTTGACCACTAGACCACAATAAGATCATAAATGAATCTCTGAGAAGCCCTCTGTCAGCTTTCAAGGCAGGCGGAGACAAAGCAGGATGCAGAGACGATGGTTGCTCCTTCATATATTTTAATAGCAGGAGCTGACTTGCGCTCATCAATAGTGAGACAATAACACACAAAGACAGAGGGAACAGAGGAAACATATACTGGAGGGGTAATGACTGGATGATGATCCGGTGCGCTAATCAAGACAACAGGTGCGATGGTTTGATGATGGGCGGTGGTGTTAGAAGGCCGGTGACATCGAGCGCTGAGGCCCGCCTCCTGCAGGGGGAGGATGAGCAGCAGATGGCGTAGTTGTCACACCCTCTCTCTTCAGATATTAAGTTGGATTTTTCCTCAGGCCTGTTATGTATTTCACACCATCCATGCTTTTTTCATTTCAGAAGTTTTGAAGTTGTGAAACTGTTTACTATGCAAATATTCAGAATATCATTATTATTATTATTACTAATCATGAATTGTAATATGCCTAGGTAATTTGTCATCATATGTGAATCCATATATCTCTAGTCTGACTGAAATGTGGGTGGGTGTATGAAACAGATGGTTGGGCCTTTTGTGGGTAAAGAGTGGCTTAGAGATTCACCAACATTTTGTATTGATAATTTTAATATAGAGTATGCAAAGAGACCTAGAGAACCAATGGTCCCGTCTGTGTGGAGGCACTGAGAAAAAAACCTAAATGGTGCTCAGTTCTTATTGAGATGAGCTGTACATAAAATCTGATGCATGAAACTACACTATGTCTTTAACTTATTATTCATAGCACTATATGTTCGTTAACCATTTCCATCTGGTTTTCAGGGGATGTGTGGTTGAATGATACTGTAAGCTAAGTGCAAAAAATGTGACGCTTCCGGTTTCTAGCAATACCACTAAGCTTGTTAAAATGACTCTGACTAAAGCAGCCGAATTTGGACAATTTGATTTCTTTTTTATTATGTCTTTTAAAAAAATAAAAAAATAAATTATCATGGTGTTTTATGTTAAAAAATATGGTGTATGTATAAATGATTAGGGAACTGACATGACCAAACATCACTAGCCTGGTTCTAGTTGTCTCGTCACACTAGTTGCAAAGGCCCCTGCTCTCCCATTGTTATAATGCATTTTAAGGTACATTTCCAATTTTAGGGACTAATCATGTATGATTTCAGTTTTAAGACTATTTTAAAAAAGGAGAATGTAACTTATAACATCTATTCTAAATGATTGATATTACAAAAACAATTAGGATTTGAATGTGATATATTTAATTTTTATAAAAAATGTATTACCTTCATTAAATAGGTTAAAGGAAGGTCTCAAAAAAACTTTCTTTAGCTGTCATGAAATAGCTTTCATTTTTCAAAACAGGTATAGACCGTGGAGTTACAGAAAAAGCTCTTTGTTTCTGGACATTTTTAGCCTGTAATCAAACCCAAATTTAATGATGCTCCAGATACTCAACTGGACTAAAGGACAGTCATTGCTTCTTGAACCGTTTTCAGCTGTGCTAAAATAATTGCAAAACGGTTTTCTAATGATCAATTAGCCTTTTAAAATGCAAAACATGCATTATCAAACACAACATGCCACTGGAACACAGGAATGACGGTTGCTAGTAATGGACCTCACCACGCCTATCTTGATATTCCATTAAAATATGCCATGCCCAGCAAATTTTTCAACATTAACAATGTCTACACATTTTGTTATACATTTTATTTTATTTGTTATACATTTTATTTTATTTTAATGGGTTAAAAATTGCTTTTCTCTCAAAAACAAGAACATTTCTCAGTTACCCCAAACTTTTAAATGGTAGTGTATAAATTGCATGGATATAAAGAGGTTGTTAAGATGAAATCTTTCTCTGGCAAGTTTAAAAACTGGAGGTAAATTACGTCTCATTATTTGGCAAGCGTTGATCATTTATTGCACTTTTATAACCAATGTGATAAAACCACGCTTTAATGTCCTATATTTCGTTTACATATTTAGAAATAAACATGAATAAATTCATTATAAAAATAACCCCTCTCTATAACTCTGCTAAATTATACACTAATACGGCAGATTATCATTGTTCCTATAGGCTTATTTAATAATACCTTAATCTAGAGGATAGACAGCATCTTTAGACCAAAATAATCAATAACATTTTGCCTGATCACTTCTTCATGCATGTGTGTTCCAAACGAGTGAGGCATCTGAATCTCAAAGCACATGACTCTTTATACAGGCCCTACTTTTGACCAGAGCTGCTCTGAATCATTCTCCAAATGCATGATCTAGTCTACTCCATCTAATAGGTTGGTGGCATTTTGGATGCAGACTGAAACAGCTCAGCACTATTATTTCCATAGGAGCTTCGCTAAAACTATTTATAACAGTATTCCGTGGCAGCAAAAATGTCCTAGTGAATGTATTCATAATTATCAGATTGGAACTCTAAACCAACTCCACCTCACAGTTAAACCGTTATAGCTGTCATTCACTACATTGAACTGTAGAGGCTATAGTCACCACTACATTGTCAGAGGTGTCCTATGAGATAGCTAAACTATATCATCAACTTCATAATGATCTTGTTGCTCTGATACACACTCCCATCCAGTGGCCGGAGAGGGTACTGTATGGTTGATAACGAGGGTGTGGGTGTTTCCACAGTACATCCACAGGCTTATAGATACACACGTAGGAACAGCCTACACCCATCATCTTAATATTTGCTATAAGAAAGAGAATATATTTTGACTTTAATGTTTGGCAGATCCCAATTTTCCAGATTTAAGCAAACCACTCCAATCTGTTGTTAATCTATTGGTCAATCTATTGTTCAGATTCTGAACGATCATTGAAATATTTCTGAAACATGTCAAAATTTTGCCCAACAGAGCCTGAGGAGCCCTTAACGAGAGTTCTGTGCAGGAAAACAGAATGGGGAAGTGAGACTGCGGGTGTGATGTCCATTCATCTGCCACACTGTCATTATTTTTCGGTTTAACACACTGTACTTCTGCTTTTATACCCCCTGCACACACACACAAACACACACAATTGTATCTACGTGTAATTTGCATATGTTCACTACAAGGATGAGAACACATGTTAAGGGCCTCTGTCTTCACTCCCCATTGCAGATATGGATAGAATACATGACAACACAGTAAACCCAACTTTATATCATTGTAGCTTTCTCAGTAAGGATGTAATTGCTTTTAGTAAGTGGCCGTGGTTTCAACACTTCAAGACTGAGAACTGTGTTTATAAATATATTTAAATTAAGAAATGTAAATACCATTGTTTTTTATTTGCACTTAGATAAAATACTTTCAGAACGATCCACATTGGGAGTGCTAGTTATGGGACTTTGTGCTGTCCAAATGTAGAGAATGTGTTATTTATTTGATTTAAATTGTAATAAAATACTGCATCGGGTTAACATTAAACATGTAATTATTAAAAATAGTTTTAATTTATATAATTAGGCATGTAAAACATTTCCTGATTTGGTATGTCTGTAACCTTCATGGAAACCCACATTCAAAGGGTGGGTATGCAATGCAAAGATCAGCCATAGCCATTCATGCTAACAATTCCATCACTCTAGTTTCATTTATATCTCACGTCCCCTGTGGTAACAGCTCCCTCAGAACAGAGGAACAAAGGCTGCGTCTCAATAGTCTAAAGTGACTTCCTCCCCTTTTCTCTGATGTGAAAGAAAAAGGCCAGCTGAAATATTGGTTGACATCCACCATGTTGCATCTACTCTCAACGAAGAGCACATGAACTGGATTTAAGGAGGAGCTAGAAATCGAAAGTCCCCTTGTGTGAAATAATGAAAACCAAACAAGTTAGAGATGTTGAGACATGAGGGGAGTGTGAGTTATGGGTGTCACATTTTAAACAAAAAAACCTTCTTGTATCATTTTTCAGGCTAGCCATTTCCACAACTCATAGAATAATTATAGGCTTTGAAATCTTAATGTAAAATGGCAAACTAGTGAAACTTTATATGTACATTGAATTAGAAATATTTTCTCATGGCACATTTTGTTACATTACAGCCTTGAATAAAAAAATATGAAATTAAATTACCCTCATCCATCTACAGTAGTTGAACAGTTTTTAGAAATGTTGGTACATTTCTTTAAAAAATATAAAATATTAATAAAACAATTACAAAGTAATGCAGATACTCTATGAAAATCCAGATTGAGCTTAGATGCATCCTGTTTCCAGTGATCATCCTCGATGATCATCCATTATGTTTCTACATTATCATTTCTCCACTAATTTCTGGACATGATTTAAAAAGGCACAAACCCGTCAATATAAGGTCCAACAGTTGACAATTTTTGTCAAGGCCAAACCAAAACATGAGGTTTAAGGAATTGTCTTCACAGAGCCCTGAGACAGGAATGTCTCAATGTACAAATAGGTACCAGATATATTCTGCAGCATTAAAGGACCCCAAGAACACAGTGACGTCCATTATTCTTATGTGGAAGATTTGGAACTACAACACTCTTCCTAGAGCAGGCTGCCAAGCCACACTGAGCAGGTGGCGGAGAAGGGCATTGATCAGGGACGCAACAAGAAGTCAATAGCCACTCTGAACTCTGGAGAGATGGGAGAACTTTCCAAAAGGACAACCATCTCTGCAGCATTCTACAACTCAGCCCTTTAGACTGGGGTGAAGGTTCTTATTCCAAATGAACAACGACCCTAAGCACACAGCCAAGACATTGCTGGAATGGCTTTGGGAATGACCTCTGAATGTCCATGAGTGGCCCAGCCAGAGGGACCTGAAGATGTGTAGTGGTGTTCCCCTTCCAAATTGATAGAGCTTGAGAAGATCTGCAGAGAAGAATGAGAAAACCTCCCCAAGTATTGGTGTGTCAAGCAGGTAGAGTCATAACTAATAAGTCCTAAGGCTGTAATCACTGTTAAATGTGATTCAAGTAAGTACTCTGTGAAGGGGTTCTGAATACTTATATAAAAATAGAAAATCTTTAAATGCCTTTTTGCTCGGTCATTATGGGGTATTAAAAATCAGTCTAACCAGTACACTTGTTAAATTACAATATGTATATAAAAAACATTTTCATAATATTTGGTTCATCGATTGACCTCTGGTGTCTGCAGTCACACTGTAAGCCCTGATCTTACCAGGAGTCAAAAGATGAATCCACATGCCTTCAGGATCTGCTGCACAGTAGACAATAAAGTGAGTCTACAACCGACTGATATC